>JAQGAS010000019.1:0-171419 GCA_034686365.1 Pachymerium ferrugineum
ATTATACACATTCCAACTTTGAGTAATAACGAAGTTGTTTCTAAAGAAGTTTTATACGCAGATAATTTGCACGTCGATACGTCGATTACAGAACTCGGCCCTATGATCCTGGAAGAACAACATCCACAAAAGCACGGTGTTTTGGCCAATTTTAAATCCTTATTTTTATGTAAAATGGTGGTCATTTTTCTCAGAGCAGTGGTGAAAGCATTTAAAGCTTCAGTTACTTGTCCTTTATTGAGATGCAGCAATTTTTCATTATTTGAGTGCTTCTTAACCTTGAAAATGAAAGAACTTTAACCGTTTAGGTTTAACGTACATCCAATTTGTGTTGTGTTACGTAATTAATAAGAACAGTCTCCAGGTGAATTTCCAAGCATGCGCCTCCGATAAAAACCTTTGGGTTTTTTAAAAGTAAAAATAAACACTGTACCGCTTGTTCGAACGCCACCTGAAATTGAAAGCAAAAAATTATTTGCTCACCAATTGTTCTACCAATATTATGTCATTGTAAAAATATTAACGCTATTTAGCAAGTAATTCGTACATGTAATTCATTCAAACTCTCTTCGTTGCTGTTACATAGTAAAACAGTTCCTGCTTGCCCCATAATTCGGAAATACCGTTTTTCTAGAATGATTGTAGACTCTATACTCTCTGCAGTCCCGAATAAGTTTTCATTTATTCCCTCTGCATTTATAGTTCCTATGGGCACGCAACCTAAAATTATGTGAAAGTTTAGCATCAGCATCATGCTTAATTACGTGGAATTTGCTGTTTTACCTGTTATCGCACTGAGAATACAGAACCCACGTTCTCCTAAACGCTGTATTACAATTATTTTGTTTTTTTGCAAAAATTTACAAATTTTTGGGTGAATCACTTTTTGACAGGCAACTACGTCGACCTGCAAGCAAATTAGCTTTTCGGCTAAAGTAAGTAATTTTGTGAATGCGTAGTCTTTTATAGCATGCTGTCGATTAACTTCAACTTTCAGTTCATTCTCAAACATGTCTCCAGCTAAGGACACTTTAAACAAGGCAATTTTGACTTCAAGTCTTTTGAAATCGCCTACTCCCGTTTGAAAAATTGGCTGAGGATGAAGAAACCCAGGTATAAATTTTGAATATTTTAGAGATATTCCTTCGCACTTCATGATGTGCAGTTTCCCCAATTTAACAGTTTTACATTCGCTCTGCTTGGACGGAATGAGTGAATAAAATGATTCTAATACTAAACTAGATAAGAAATTGATTTCATCTTCAGATAAACTAATGAACAATTTGCTGTTCAAAATTGATTTGACAGTTGCCATCAATTGAATTACAGATGTCACATCAAGTTGTAAACAGCAACAGTTATTTTCATTATTACTCAAATGATCTAGAATAATTTTAGTGAAGTATTCATTTGCAATTGATTTAACCATTGGTGGCAAATTTGTTTTTTGATAAGCTTCTAGAAGTTCGCACACAAATACAGTAGTAAATAGTCCGAAGTCAACATTGTTTTTCAGATGGTTTTGCACAGTTGCTATGACTTGTTTTATCAAAGGATGAGAAGGTTTAACTGCCTCTAATAACCGGGAGCTCGCTTTAGTAATGCTCACATGTCCACCTATTGTATTCTGAATGGCAACATTTTTACCAAATGGTCCGTAACAAGATGATAATAAATGATTCCACAAACTCAATTGATTCTGCAAAACTTCATCTGTCAAAGGGTTTATATTTATTTGGGATTCCTTTTTTGGGTCGACTGATATTCCAGCCATTCTCTAAAACTACAAAATAAAGCAATTTATCATCACAGCGTCACAAAATTATGAAAACAAACATTTCGTACTTTGTACATAACTATATAACAAGAATAAGCAATTGGCTTCTTCAAAATTATTTTTTCTTTTTCTTGGTATCTTCTTCTTCGATTCCTCTGACTAAACGATATATTCTTAAAAGAGGAAAATCTTGACGTTCATGTTCTTTTACAAAAGCAGTGTTGAATTGCAAGCGATACCACGCAAAATGAAACCCGATAATCCCAGCAATGCCAACAAACATTACACGATTTCTGAGTACGAATTCTTTGGCAGTCATTTCTGAAAAATATCAATGTATTAAAAACAAAGAGTTGTTTTACGACGATCAGTAATACTTTTTGTTAGGTTCAGAACGCGACCATTTGAATTCATTCACGCGCTGGAAATAGAGAGAAACACACGCAAGGGAGGGATTATTAACCTTTAAATATTTAAATTTTAGTTTTCAATGTAGTTTTTGCGAATAAAACTATTTACTTAAAAAAAACGAAATCCATACCCTATACCTCCGCTACAGATGTACTGATGTCTGATAACGAGAGTTTGTCACGTGAGATTGAGAAGACCAGCTTCGGCAAAGTAGCAGCCATGATGGTGGGTGTATATTGGTTCTTTACAAATTTGTAATGCATATTTTTCGGCTCTGAGTAGCGAAATTTAATCTGTCTTTCTTTGCAGGATGGATTAGATGACAGCCCTGATATTTTATCAGAGGTACCAATAAAAGTAAGTGCTCAGGTAGCATCCAGATGGGTTTAAAGTGACATGTTAGAGCAACATGTACTAAAGTGTAGAGTTAAGTCAGCAAAAGTATTCACCCGTAAAACCAGAGACAATGTATATTTGTAATCTTTTGTAAAATGAAAGGACAGATGCTTTTGAATCCAAAAAAATTGCACAGCACACAGTGGTGGCGGAAATTATGAGTTGTATTTGTTAAAAAAAATTGATTGCAGATTGACAAATTTCATACCAAGTTTTCAGTCAACTTGTTAAACTTTTAGTTGGCATTTGACCAAATGGAATTGATTCACATTTTTCCATTTATCAGCAAACGAATAGGTCAGAACACGTTGATTTGACTGATTCATCCTTGGTAGTTGATATTTCTGATGCGTTGAGTGAAAGAGATAAAGTGAAATTTACTGTACATACTAAGGTAAAAATTACATTATTAAACGAACTCATAATCAACGCTGAAAAATATTCTTATTTGCAGACTACACTACCTGAGTTTCAGAAATCTGAATTTTCCGTCGTACGTCAGCATGAGGAGTTTGTTTGGCTGCATGACCGTTTTGAAGAAAATGAAGATTACGCTGGTTACATTGTAATTACTATAAATTATTATATTTACGTTGGTATTTTCCGTTAATGGCATGAAAATGTTGTGAAATATCAGTTTAAATTGCTCAAGTTATAAATACAAAATATTACATTTTGTAGATCCCTCCAGCTCCACCTCGCCCGGATTTCGATGCTTCACGAGAAAAGCTTCAGAAGTTGGGCGAAGGTGAAGGAACGATGACCAAAGAAGAGTTTAGTAAAATGAAACAAGAATTAGAAGCGTAAGAGTTTAAAGTCATTTTTGTTTTCTCTTCATTCCAGTTATCTTTTTAAATTTGTTTCAGAGAGTATCTTGCCACTTTCAAGAAAACAGTTGCTATGCATGAAGTTTTTCTTATTCGCCTAGCTGCTCACCCTGTGTTTAGACATGACCACAATTTTAGAGTATTTTTGGAGTATGACCAAGACGTAAGCAAATTGTAAAAAATCATTGCGTGCATATTGGTAATTCAGATCATTTCACCCTTTAGCTTTGCGTGAGAAACAAAAATAAAAAGGAAAGGATTGAAGGATGGGTAAAGCACTTGCACAAGTCAGCTGATGACATGCTTTTGTCAACTACTCAAAAAGTAAACCTTAATTTCAGAGCAATATATTTATAAAATTAATCGATTTTTTTTTTCTTTAAGGATGTGGACGAATATTTTGAAAACCAAAGGAACTTTTTGATAGAATATCATTCCAGGTTGAAAGATGCGTCAGCTAAAGCTGATCGTTTGACGAGATATCACAAAAGTAAGTGTGAGGATAAAAAAAAGTTTTAACTAATACTCTATTAAATACGTTTCTCTATCAGATGTTGCGAACAGTTATATAAAAATTTCCACCGGGATGACTCAGTTAGCAACTATCGACTGCACCGAGTTGGAAAAGTAAAATTAATCCTTTAGGCTAAATTATAAGCTTAATGATAACATCATAATAATTTCAGGTTTTTGAATAGAGCAGCGGAAACATTCGAAAAAGCAAGGGTATGATTGTTTGAAATAAAAATATAATTAACATTTAAAATTTTAAATATTCATGATGCAGAAAATCGAAGGAAGGGTTGCTTCAGATGAAGATTTAAAGCTGTCTGATACATTACGTTACTACTTAAGAGATTCCAGTGCTGCTAAGGTATATAAATGTTTAACACCTCACTTCAAAATTTTAAAAATTTATTATATTACAGAATTTACTGTACCGGCGCCTACGGTGTTTGGCAAATTACGAAACTGCAAATAGAAATTTGGAAAAAGCTAGAATGAAAAATAAAGACGTACATACAGTAAGTTTATTTAGAAATTAATGTCGCTTTTAAAATTTATTAACTATTTACATAAAAATTTAAGTTTTGAATATAAATATTTATAATGTATTCTCAACAAAAATCCAATATCATCTGCTATTTTTCAATGGGTAAAAACAAATATCGTGGTTTATTCTACGTATGGTAAGAGGAGGCGTTCACAAACATCAACCTGTGCTTTTAGTTAGAAAAAATATTTACCAAGTAAACATTTTGTCTGTTGATCTTACCAATACTAATTTAAGAACGCAACATTGACCAGACAATGGTAACAAGTTCAATGATAACATCAAAGACGTCTCAAATGTCGTATAATTTTGAGATAATAACTTAGTCATAAATTTGTTTCGAATCATTCACAAAAGAGGACTGCAATTTGAACACAAAACAGAACTTGAAAATTATTTTCTAGCTAAAAGGAAACAATCCAGCCTCAGAATTGAATTAAATGTAATTGAATTTTTTTTTGATTAAGTGCTATCTGATTGCTACATCCAGGAAAAAGAATTAGCTAATTAAATTTTGTAATTTATTTTTTTTTAGCCAAAACATTTTTCATTTCATACCCTATTTGGCTTATTTATACAGACAAGCACTACAATATACACTAATTAATTGCAAAGGATAAAATCATGTGTTCACTCTCAAAGTCATCATAAAGTTAAAATGTCTAAAAAAAAAAAAAGGTTTATAGTAGGCGAGGCAAGGTCATTGGTAAATGTTTTCTAAGACGACTGTCTGTATTGTAACCTTGATCTTGTTTGAAGGGTGTGCGCATGTTATTTTTTCCCCGCGATGAATCCCCTGCTGAAAAAAGACGAGACCACAAGTTGAATTACGTGTATGGTCAATTTAAAGTATGCTGTAATTTCTGAAGGCTGTCTACATCTTGCTTTTTCGAGACAGTTTCAATTGGGTGTTGCATGGGTTGATGAGTAATTCAATGATCACGCCTCCAAATCATTGTGTGAATTTTAAGTAGGATCTTCACCTCAGTTCTAAGAAAAAAATAGGCTGCAGGTCAACATCTTGAGTATTACGTTCACATAGTCAGAACTGCGTGTGTTATCCCACTGCGCAGCTAACACGAAGTTTTAATTACATAATTTAATATTTCGATTAAATAGGATTTCAAATTTATTGAGGAGTAAGTTGGCACGCACATGATGTCCGATACAAATTATATTTGAGTGAATATTTTAGATATGCTATAAATTTTTTAGTAGTCCCAATGAACAGTTTAATTGTAATATTATAACAACGATAGCACGTTTTTCTCATGAATTAAATACTAATCGGACGGACGCGGAATGAATAATTAGGGAACGGTGCAAAACGATTTTCGAAGCTCACCGTGAATCGAAATAGATTAAGCCCTTCTTTATAACTTAATTTGCGTACTTTTGTGTGCTTTTAATGACTAGAACGTTTAAAATGTGCATGACAGCATGGTTTTCTAAATAACATTCTAAAGTTTTTTTTTTCAATTTCTTTTTGCTATCAAAAGGCACTCGAAGTGGCTGAAGTAAGTAATATAGCTTTTACTACATCAGTCATTTGGCTTTAAATGTACAAAAGCTGAAATAACTTTTTGTTGTATTGTTGCACCTTTATTTAAAGGTTGGAAGTGTTTTTTTATACAACTCTAGATCACGTTTTGTTAAAAATATCAAAGTTTAATACAGTATGTTTTGATTTATTTCTTTTTTTGCACATTATAAGTTAGAGGAAAATATCCTCTTTTCCCTTTTTAAGTGTATCTACCTTTGCAAATAAACTGGGTGGTCCTAGTTCATGATAATTGCATATAATTTTCAGTCCCCTGTTGCAGGGTTTTAAGTATTGGTTGTGGCTGAGGGAAATGGAGTCATCCATTGAAGTGTCAAAAGGAGTTGTTTCCAACACTTGGAAAAAAATAGTGGTTGCCATCAATGCATTGTGTGCAAAGTGTGACAAAATACCTTGCGTTCTTTATCTGGGCGATTAGTCTGAATTCATTTGAATTAAAAACTAAATCGGTTAGAATTTGATTAATCTAATGTGGGAACTGACTTTCACAGGTGCAGCTGCGGGATGCATTTAGATTAATGTAAATGAGCTTTTTGTTGCCACATACTGACTAGGAAAACTGTGAAAGATTACAGTAATTCCCACCGGTTCTAACCTGGTGGGAGTAGATTTTTTTTCCCTCTCCATTTCTCTTCTATGCAATTTTGCGGGAAGAAGTTTTTTGTCTTTGCTTTTCTTCTCTTCGCTCTTAACCGTACATTTACTTAAGGTTTTAAGCGAATCTTCTCTGTCCTATCAATTACCTTGTAAAGCCCTGTGAAAAATTAATGGCATTAGGTGGCTCTTTGTAGTAGTGTCCAGATAATTTTGTTAGGTCAAAGTAATTGAAGACCTTGGATTTCACTTAACGACCACCTTTTTTTCCCCTTGTCTAACTCGGAAGCCAACAAAATTAATTGTACAATTTAATTTACATGTCTAGTCTTTTTTAAGCTTTTACAACTTGTTATGGGAAATTTAATATCGTGTTATAAGCGTTAAAAGTGTTTCCGTAACTGCCCTTGTTTTAGGAGAAAAGATTCAATGACTTAAAATATGGTCAGTGAACCTTGTGATAAAACAGGTTCAATTTTTTTTTCTCTCCTCCCATCTGATACACATTTTAGGATGGAATAGTTGAAGAGGCAACACCCACCCATGCTTGAACCAGATGTCAAGAATAAAATTGCTCGTCAATCCTAAGGGATTGATAAGGTTCTTCAGGCAATTCTAGTCTCTATCTTGTACATC
Organism: Pachymerium ferrugineum; assembly: GCA_034686365.1. Classification (NCBI taxonomy): domain Eukaryota; kingdom Metazoa; phylum Arthropoda; class Chilopoda; order Geophilomorpha; family Geophilidae; genus Pachymerium; species Pachymerium ferrugineum. The sequence goes on from JAQGAS010000019.1 coordinate 7,257, forward strand.
CACCTCGACTTCTAATCTAAGATTCTTTCTCTCGATTTTTTTTTTCTCTCGATTTTTTTATTTTCTAAATGCTGTAACACGTTAGGAGTGAAACTTTTCCTGTATTATGCCATCTTATCAAGAAATGATTAATCAGGGACGTGCTGGTAATTTCTCGACTTATCTTTGCACTTTCATAGACTTTTATCAGGTGCTTGGTGGGAGGCAAAAGGACTCTAAAGAAGAGTTCTTGATTGACTCTGTAGGAGGGCAACTTGAAGGGCAATTGTGCCTGTGGCCTCAGTTTAGTACAGCGTGACACAACATATTTTCTTTTCTAGTTGACAATTACATATTTTTTCTTTTTCAAGTGAAATGAAAAAGCATATTTTTGGGTGAATAGACGGTTTAAAGTAGTTGGTGATTTGAGTGGTAATTTAATGAGAAAGTTGCAAAGATAAATTTTTCTCATTTTAATGAAGATTTATATGGGCTTAAAGAGATTTGTTAGTTTAATAAAAAAGAATATTTTGAAATTGGTTCCTTTTTATGGCTAGAAATGTGAGAAAATTGTAGTTTTTTCTACTTTTCTAGATTACGAAAGTTTATAAATTATTTTTGATATATTGCAGGCAGAACTAACTCAGCAGCAAGCGTGCGAGAAGTTTGAACAAATATCTGAGAAAGCCAAAGAGGGTAAGTAAAAATGATAGGTGGAATTAGTGTGCAGCTCACTTCCCTTAATTGAGATCTGAGGGCTCGAATATGCTTCTGCCATTTGCGTAGCATGTTGCATAAAACATGAGTCGATGGTGAGGCTAAAGAAAGCAAACTTGACAGCGTATTCTTACTTTGCTTCATTGCATGTGTTTGTCGAAGAGAAATTACGCTGGATTTCAATTACAAAAGCCTACAGGGAGTCACTTTTAATATACTGGGTGTGGCGTGGAAAAAGGTTTTGCAAGACTTAAAAAAAATTGACTTCTGTGAAGAAAGACGTAGCTCAAGTTTCTTAACTTGAAGTTTGAACTAAATGAGTTGGAGTTGGCTGAATTTTGAAATTGGTTTTTTCCTCTTCGCTGGCACTTTGTAATGTGATGAATAATTATTCAGAAGCGTAATGACTCTGTTGACGGTAAAAAGGACGTGGTGTTTCTAGTCATCAATCACTAGTATGATACGTGTCACATAAGAACGTATGACGTTTCTAATAAAAGTATTAATGCAGTCATTTTGATATATGTTTCGAAGAAAGATGGTTGGTTTGAGTCTTTTTCTAGAAATGTGTTGCCTTGGTTTTACGCTAATGGAAGTTGTGTATAAATAATATGGCATATAAAGTGTTGTATTTTGAAACTTTGAGTCTGTGGGGATATCAAGTTGTAATGCGATAAATGGGATGTTTGCGGTTAAAGCGGACAATTTTTAAAATAGTTTCGTTGTAACTCTTATGTAATTGGTTTTAAAACGTGAGAGTTCAACAAATGGTCCTGTACTTGTTTCAGGATATTAACTAATCTGAAACTGTCATTTAGGTGAAGCCTGATTTTTTTTTCTCTCTTTCCATTTCCAGAGTTAGCAGATTTTAAGGGTAGATTGGTTTCAGCATTCCGAAAGAACTTAGTTGATTTAGCCGAATTGGAACTGAAGCATGCCAAAGTAAGGAAAAAAATAGCCTAAATTTCTTTCCAAAAACATAGATTTTAAAGTATGTATGTAATTTTAAAAAAACAATATTTTATGTATTGATCAATTTAAATTTCCAAGTTGAAGAGCGAAATTGATTTTTCTCTCCGCAACTCGGAAATTGCAATCATGTTTTTGGAATGAACTTACAAAAATTTAAGTGTTTTTAGCTAACCAATAAATATATCAATTTAATATTTATAAGTTTTAAGTTGCTTTTTTAATTCCAGGCTCAAATGCAACTACTGAAGAATTGCCTTTCTGCCGTTAAAGAAGAAGTGTAATCGTGGGTTTCAATAAAAATGAAAATTATAATCACGGGCCACATCACGAGAAGCTTTGGCTTCTGTAATGATGCTTTGTGAAGGAATTTGAATTTTAAAATTAAGTATCGATAAATTCAGTAAGTGATGAATAATGAATTTAATAATTTCAGAATATAACCATTATTGTTTTACTTTATTATTATTATTAAGAAAGTTTAATCAATTTATATACAAGCCAGATTTTGACTTGGAGTGGTTAGTATTATGGAAATGTGATGAATTGTAATTAATTTGGAAATTCCTAACTGCAGCAACTGGTTGCCTGAATAGTATTTATGAAAGCTAAGTGAATGTTTATTCGTTTTTGTTGTTCAATTTGATTAATTGTATATTATTTTGATGATAAAAATTAGATCATTATAAAGTGTATAAGTACAAAAATGTGCCTGTTAATTTTTCTGAATTTGCAAAGGGTGAATTTTCTGTATATTTGTTACGCCAACATTAATGGAGATGCAAGATTAAATTATTGTAGTAAAACGTTATTTCTCATTCTTTAATAAAATATTTTCTGATTTGATTACGTTCCCTAAAGCATTTTCTTAGAACGCCACCAACTAAAAAAAATTGTCATTAGATGTCGCACCGTAATTGTAGAGTCATTCGAATTACTTCACACACAAAGCAAGTCTCTTAAATTTCTCTCTGACGTAGGAGAAAAAGGATCGTATTTTTTAATCGAAAAAACATGAGAAATTGATAGGCTTTTGACACTACTGCCGATAGAAATGTCATCAGCAAGAGCACTCTTCTTTGCTCTGCTGTGATGACGTCACAGCTTTTCACATATCGGCCAATCGAAAAGTATTTAGTCACGTGACAATGTGACCCCACCCACAAACACTCCGAGCGCAGGTAAATGGGGAAGTTTGTCACTTACGACTGCAAGTAACCGAGCTGTTCGGTCGATTAGAATGATCGGGAAGACTCGCTGAAGCAGATCTCATGCCGTTCAAGTGAAAAATAACGTCGGAGTGCCGATGAGCGGAAACGTGGCGTATTTCCAGCTCCGTACGAGATCTGGTGAGACAAATTAAACGATTTTAACCTTGGCAGTTGCTCCAACTTGGGAGTCTCTTTTTTCGGACTTAATGCTGAACATAACCCAGTTTCTTGTTGCATGCGCGTTTCTTCGTCGAGTGTGTTTAATTTAGATTTTTACAAACAGCAACCAACTTTATTTCCAACTTTTTATCAGTGCGTTTTTACAAACGAAAAGTTATGTTATTTGACGGTAAAAAATTAGTTTACGTGAAAGTATCTTTAAAAATGGTTTACATCTTCATTTTACTCTCGTATTTAACCGTGAGTTTGGTGGAATCGCACACATGTGCTACTTGCGACCGTTCACGTTGTCAAACCCCAACCGACTGTGCCGGAGGGGTAGCGGAAGATGCATGCGGCTGCTGCCTCACATGTGCCCGCCAAGCCAATGAGACATGCGGCGGTAAATTTGGTCTTCTCGGCGAGTGTGATAAAAATCTCGTTTGTGTGCGGAAAATCTCACCGGGTCAACCCGTCAACGGACAGGAAGAAGGAATTTGTCAAGGTACGTTCATTTCAATTTCCTCTACGTCAAAAATTAGACTGAAGGGTGAATTTTGAGATTGATTTTCGCTATCTGTTTTCCCCCCTCCCTCTCCAATGAAATGAATCGCACAAAAAGATAAATTCCAAAGAAAGCAATTCTCTAATGTTATTCCATTAATTCAATTAAAGTAAATAAAACCACCGTAATTAAGTATTGACTAGAAATAAAATAACAGAATCCGTTAATCTAATATTAACAATGAAATATTTTTGAAAATCCATATCTCAAAAATTTGAGGAATTTTAACTGCCTCATAAAAGTGATCGAGTATAATTTCCAGTTTTATTAGTCAAGCAAACACTCCTGGTGATTGTTGTTATAAGCCCATTGCTTAATTATTCGCTTTAGGCTTACATATTTATTTATGTTTCCAAACCGGGCTCCATAAGTAATACAAAGTTTAATTAAAAATCCGATGCTTTTGCTCATGGTTACACAACTCTTACGAAATAACTCATTAACTTTTAATATAATCTATTTTTTTCCTAAATTGAAATAAAAACTTAGAAAACACTACACGAGGAGTTTGACTCTTTCCCCAGATAAAATAACTCAGATTCCATCCCAGTAAGTGTGTCTGAAGAGCAGAGCAATTTTTCACTTGACGTTTTTTCTTTTTTTCTCTTATCATTACAGTGAAAGGCTAATGGAATGAAAAAGTAGGGCTAATACTAATTTACGCAAATTTTGTATTGTAAAAACGGCTGCTGCAAAATGTAATTGATCAAGAATCAAAAATTCATCATCTGTATTGATGAATAATTTATGAGTGCTGTCTAGTATTAAATTAGAACCAATACTAGAAGTGCAACTTTAACTGATATTTTATTTCTACAATGAATAATTTATTATCTCAACCAATAAGTTGGACCTACAACTGTAATCAACTCAACAAACCCCTGAAAATTTCAAAAACACTAAACTATGGGTTGTGGCTTTATTAAATCTCAACATTTCATTATTCGATAAATATTAAATCTGCCTAAAAACTTTTCTTCTCTTTTCTTACAGCTCCGTCAAGCGTAGGTTTACGGCTTTAATCTAATCCCTTTGATATTTTTTTTTCTCTTTCGCTTTAACCCACTAAATTTGATGTTATCGAGAGTACAGTGAACTCCACAACATCAACCAACAAGGATTAAATAATTGATGAGTTAATACCTTGAAAAAAAAAAAAAAGTCAGTATAAAAAAATATCAAAACGTTTGTCTCATAAATTTTGACGTGGGTATAATCAGAGATAATTTCGATAGAAAAATGAAGACCATTTCCCAAATCCCTTTCGTATTCTGCCTACGCAAGTAGTTTTATTGATGCAAAAATGTGTTTTTGAGATACCTGAAGGTTTTTTATGAACCCCGAGTTGCGCGCGTTTCGGTGGTAATCGATCAATTTTAATATTTTATTTCATAGATTCACTTTTTGATTTGTTTCGCATATCTTTCAGACGTTTCTTGAAACCCAAACTTTTCGATAAAGTCGAAGGTACTTTTTTTTTTTCCATGAAAAAAAAAAAGCCTAGAGATGTCCATTAAAGTAAAATTGTAACCTTGTGAATTACCTTGTGTCTGGAGTAGTGACATTTGTAGACGAGAAAAGAGCCAAGAACTAACCAGACAGACTGAGTAGAAAACACCACCTTTGTCCTTGCGCTACATCCATAGTAAGGAGATGGAGCTGACTCATTTCTTCTTATTTAGTTGTTGAGGTGTGTATTTCGGTGGAGGGCTGAAAAATTACAAAAGGCTTTCAACTTGTAGGTAATCACATTACTGACACTCGAGAGGAATTGACAGTAATGAAGACTAATTTCTAGCTCTCTGGAAATATTTCTCGAGTGAAAACTAAGGGAAGCCATTACACGTTTAATGGGTGTGTAAATGGTGAAGTCTGGTTTGTTGACATTGCTCTCTTGGTTGGGTTTTTGGTTTTGGAAGAAGCTCAACTTCAAAGACAATGGCGCCCTTTTCTCACCTTAATACGCCCTTGACATGCTCAAGTGTTTTCAACCACGGTTTATGGTGTAAATTGTATGTTAAAGGCGATTCATTTACTTCGTCTAGAATTTAAAGATGATAGTATTTTAGGCGTCTCAAACGACTGTGATTTCATTTAAGTCGTAGGTGGCGGAAGCAAAAAGTGGTTTCCTGTTAAATCAGAGTTAAATGTTAGGAAATAGACCAACTTGCCTGCGGAGAATAACCTTTTTGATCTGCCAGAGCAATTAAAGAGAATTAGATTTCTCTCTTCAGCTACAGCTGTTGGGCTTTTTTTTTATAGGTAAGAAACTATGATTGTAAGACAGAAAATGAGTCATTTTTATATTGATAGGTGAATTTAATTAACCTTAACCTTTATATAGTCGTGGTTTGTGGTTTGGAAATTAATTTTGGCGTGTTCAGAGTTACACTAAAACCTTATGATCTACTAAGCTATGTTGGTATTACACTACAAAATGAAATATGAAATGTGTTGGTGGGTTGTAAATTATTTTTCCGGTATCTAATAAAAGCGAGAGTGGAGCAAATTTGAAGTATAAGGTAGGGAATCCTAAGCTGATGAGACTCACAATATTACACCCAGTTTATCTTGATTCCCACAATTTTTTTCTCTTTTATAATGGGTAAGTTCATAAAAACGTCAGGATGAGATAAAAATAGAGACAACTTGCACACGGTTCAGGTAATAAAAAAAAAGATCAACCACATGAAAAAAAAATTCATAACTGTTTAGTGAGGTATTGTGTGTGAAAGAGGAGGGAAGGGAAAAAGAACAAGCTACTTATGTTGGAATATTTGTCATTTGTCTCATACTCGACATTTTTTCCTGCATTACAAGTAATGATGTTTGAAAATGACGTTGGAAGTCATTGAAGCGGTTAAGGAATACAGGGGGAGTAGTCACGTGAGCAAATCTGGTTATTTCTTGTCTCTGCATCGAGACATTAGGCAAATGAAGTCTGACTGTATTATTAAGTGTTTTTTTTTTATTTTTTTTTACGGGCGGAGTAATAAAATTTGCTTGTATGGAGTTGTTACGCAAAAAAATATCTATTCTTTTTGAAATGAAATAATTAGTAAGCTGGGGAAGTTCAAAAGAGGGAGTTAGGAGCGATATAAAAAGCAAGGTTTGAGTTTATGATGATTGTGATTGTGATAGCGAGGAAATGGCACTCTTTTTTTAAATGACTTAAATAGTTTTATTTTTTTTTTCTTCCTGTTGGAAGCTGATTTTAGGTAGATTAGGAGTTGTTTTATAGAGGTTTGTAATTTGAATAATTTTCTCTTTTTTAATCTAGAATTTTGCAGTTTTGCACAATTTTTTTTTTACCCTAACCCACATATTCATTTTGTAATTTTCATCTTGTTTATTCCCTATGGAAACATGCGGCTAAGAACAACATGACTCCCTCCGAGTTGATTTATTTAAACTTTTTTTTTCTCACTTAGTTTAGGTCACAGTGGTTCTTTTACAACATTTTTATGTGACTGTAGCTATATATTTTTCATACGAAACGGATATAAATTTGTATCAAATTGTGAAATATATCACCCGAAGATAAATGTTAGCACAACATTTTAATTACATGTGAAAAATTTACTACGAGTCCCATCAAGTTTACTTATTAATTCAAAATGGTCTATAAATAAAAATTTTAACACTTTTTACACATCCCATAACCCTGTTGACACACTCTACGTTCATTGACATGGATTTCTTAGCATTAAAAAAAACCTTAATAAATTGAAAACAATAAAAACACCACCTTTAATGTTTAAAAGTGCAATCTCAACTTTTTAATAACCAAATTATTTTTTAATCTATTCCGTTATTTAAAAATATAAAAAAGTGAGTTGTAGACCATGATGACCCACTTAACTCTTTGATAACTGTCCAATAACACTCACCAGCATTTTACAGGTCGAGTAAAAAAAAATTTTATAGCTCAATCTTCTTCTATAAAAAATAATTAGACGTTAAAGTAAAGAAGTTTAGCAAAAGCAATTATCATGGAGTTTGGAATTAAAAAAGAAATTCAATTTTTTAAACGAGTCCAGGAGGTGCAGTAAGGGATTCACTTGAAAATAAAATTTTTTTCCTTCTCTAATTTTTCCAGATACTCGAGAGACTTGCAGCACTTTACGTCATTACAGTGGCTGCAATAAGGTTGACATGCAGTGCATGTGTAAAACTATTGCCACGTGCGAAGAACCACTTTTCGAACACAAGACCGAATCGGAATGTGAAGCCGCGCTCACTCGTTTGTTGGTCGAGGAATCAGAATTAGGTGAGATTTCTTTTCTATTTTTTTTTTAAATGTGCACATTTTTTTTTTAACCGTAATATCATTTCGTCCAACTGTAAGGTGAGTGCAATATTGATGAGTTGGTAGAAAGAATTTTTTATTTTCTCAACGTAGGTGTTGAAACTTATAATTATTTATTAATTCTGTCTGCTTTGAAAAGTTTTACTCTAAGCTCTGCAATAGAAATCCTCTGAGAATTTGAGAGCTTCAAAGTTAAGGCAACCCTCGAATAAAAAGCTTCAGATGTCTTTTTTTCTAAAGTTTATTTTGTTTTTAAAGCTAAACGAGTTTTTTTTTTTTTTTCGTAACTGCCTTATTTGTTTAATGGAAGTGTATTGAAAAAAGATGATTCGAGTTAAAAAGGGTGATTGAGAAAAGGAAATGAGGAAATTTTGTTTTTTCGAGTGAACAGCGTAATTGAAAAGGGGAATGGGAAAATTTCGTGTTAGGAGCAAGGTAAAATATTTAAATTGCCTCATTCTGATTCCTTCCTCTTTAACACTAAAGTTTATTGATTCGGTAGTATAGTATTCAAGTTCAAAGGACTTAATTTGCAATAAAATTTGGTGTTAAGTTGTTGTAAAACATAAAAAACTCTCCTACAGTGTTTTAATGGTTCCTCTAAAAAAGGAGAATTTTACAGGTGGAAATTTGTTGAAATAATAAATTTATTACAGCAACCTGCGCCGTGCCCCTTGTGTAATTATGTGTGTCAGAACAACACAATGAATGAGGTTTGTAAAAGATCCCCTATTGTTCCTCTGACTTATTTTATTTATTTTTAATGTATATAATTATTTTTTCTATGAAATTTATTCAAGAGTTTGAGTTTCCAAACACCAGATATCGTATTATTTACATTTTTCTATCACTAAGCCAAATTTCACAGCACAATAGGTGAAACAAGGATTAAAAGCTTAAACGAGTGAGATTACAAATCACAGTGGACACTGAATTGGGACTCGGTTCGGAGAAATTGTCAAGTATGTAAAATTCGCCCATCAAATGAAGACGGGGGAGTGTTAAAATTAATTAAATCATGCTATAAATATTGCAATGCCTAATCGATGTATTTGAACGAAAGCTTTGTGTGCACAATCTTAATTGGTGGGCGAAATTTAGCATACATAATGAATCGGTTCGCAGACATGAGAAATTATTTTCTGTATATATTTACTCCTGGGATTAAATCTGTTGTATGTTGAAGGAATTAATTATAATTTAGAGGCAAACCGAGAAATGCTGCAAGTTTGCCGTTCGGATGTCATTTGTCTTGCATGTTTAACCGTAGCTGGTTAAAAATGCCACATGGAAAAGTCTAGAGTGTGTATAACAGACCGAAGGATTAGAATCTTAAGCATGATACATGTACGCGACTCGTGATGCGATTTGCGTGCATAGCGCGAGTCATAAATAGGTAGAAGTGATATGTATGTGTAGCAATAAAATGCACGTGTAGCCCAGATTTGCACCTGATGCTTCACGTTATAAGCTTGTACTTCATGTTTATAGTGTTGTACGACTTTAATTTTATAAACGTGACGCCCTCTCGTATTTGTGATAAGCAACTTATCGAGAATTGATTTCTCTTGAATTTCACCTTACACCGACTTTTATGAGTAGGGATATTAATAAATAAAAGATCTGCACATTTTGATGGAACGTAGTGGAATTTCAAAAATATTCTCATCCGCCTTGTATCTCTAGGGAAGACATTTTTGGCCAGTTATGGAAGCTTTGAAGGGGTTTTTTTTTATAGCTCTGAGAAATTTGATGTAAGTTTTCCTTTGTATCTGTAAATTTAATATTTCCACATTGGTACACGTGGTGAGTTGTACGTGTGATGGACTTAAATGACATAAATGACAACACAAGGTATAAAGCTGAGTGGCACTTTGGGCGTAAGTGAATTCTTTTTACTTTTCCTTTTTTCTTCCATTTTGGAAAATGTAAGCCAGTCTGACATACAGTGAGTGGCACTCAAAATATCGTCTTTCACTATATTTTTCTTTCTGAATTTTTTTTCCATGTACTCAGCAAGAAGAAAAGAATTGCAAAGTGTATAGGAGTATTTTGCTTCTGTTTTCAAGAAGAGTGTTGAAGGATGAAATTATTTTGGTTTTTGTGGTATGGAAGAGAAACTTTTTTTTCCACATGAAGTGGGGATGTGTTTTTCATGCTGCATTAAAAATGAAAGTTTCGTCTGGAATATTCTGAAATACCAATTCAAGAATTATTAATAAGATGCATTTAGGGTAATTACCAAGAAGTTGGAAGTAAATGTCTCTCGATAGAATAATTTTCTTCCATTAAAATTTTTTTTTGTTGGAAAAAAGTAAATTTTAATTAGCCCTCTCTAAATAATTTACACAATTGATAAATTTTGTCCTGATAATGAGAATTTATGACATGGAGTAATGATGATTTACTGAGGTTTAATTACTGCTTCAAGTGGGAGGCAAAATTCTAGTTTATCTCGTTTTCTACTACAGAAATAATGAGTTTAATGAGTTCAGTAGCTGTGAAGAGATTAAAAAAACAATGCGTGAGGTTTTTTCATTTCATTGACCTTAAATTAACTGTGACTTTGGGAGGTTTCTTCTTTTAACCCAAATACGTGTGTAAAAAAAAATTGTTGAAAAGAAAAGAGCAAGTATAAAATCCATGGCCAAGAAAAGAACAGGGAAATGAAAAAAAATAGGTTACTGCTTCATGACCTCAACTCGCATCCATCAAATTCACATTAGAAATGCAGTAGTGACAGACGCACATGTGTGTAAAATATTTTGGGCTAGTTGGCTTGGCAATTTACTGTTTTGTTCTTAATTTTTTCTCCTTAGAATTTTTTAAAGCGGTCATTCTAAGTTGAAATACCAAATTCGGCATTCTAGGCTACATAAAATAAATGAAAGAAGTTTGTGGAGTTGAAAAAATGTGTAACCTGCTCTACTTCTTAAAATAGACGTTAAACATTTTTCAGTTCTCTTTAATGTGGCGTCTGTAAAGCTATTTCTCATTTAGATCGGAATACAAGGTCAGCTAAGCATCCGATGCTCTAGTTGGCCTTGCCTCACTCACGACCAAAATTTTTCAAGGCTCGTTCTCATAAATGAAAGGGTTATTAAGCTTCTCTAGATACCATTTTTGATTGATGCCTTGCATCATCATAGTTAATATAGATTTCTAAATATTCCTTCGGCCTTCGTACAACTGACATTAAACTTCAACTCTATTATTACTGCATTACGATCAAGAATAAATTTGCTGTAAATGACAATTATTACTCATCTCTTTAAAACATAATTATTTATGCATTAAGTTGAAAGACAAGTTCAGTTGTAACCTGTCGGCGTGAGTCAGTGATATAATAACAATAAGCTTAGTAGTTACGTAATGTTATGTCCAAATAAGAAACTTGTCCAAAAAACGAAGGGCGTGTTTTATTGTGTTACTTGTGATGTAATTTATAAGATTTTTATATCAAATAAATAAAAACCAGACGTCTAAAAAATGTCTAAGGTATGGAGCCGGTGGCAATATCGGTGGGAGAATGTATTTGACATGTCCCCAAAAATTACACAGAATCTAATAATAAAATTTCAAATATCAGACGGGAGAATTACCTTCATAACTCTGTGTGGTAACAAACATTTATATTCCGTATGGGGTTTCTACTTCACAAATTCCAATACATAAAACTTTTTTTTCTAAATCTGCTTTTTTTAAATCTTGAGAGAGCAATGAAACCCTTTTTAGGTTGAAATACATTTCGAGTCGCCCTACTTCCCAAGTTTCGAAATGGGGAGTTCAATAACTTAACGCGTTTTTTTCTCATTCTCCCTCTCTCTCTCTTTCTCTGCCTCCTTTTCTACAGTAGATCCCTTCATTACGTATATTTTTGTTCATGTTTGTTTTGGAAAAGAGCACACAACTAGTATTTTTAGCATTATTTACCACACTAAACGTATTTAATGAGTACTTAATGCGGAACAACATCCTGTGCTGCTGTGATTGTCCACTTTATATATAATATTCTTAGTATATTTAAATTGTTCCTATATTTATTTGGCTTTTTTACATTTTTTTTATTTTTCCTCTTCATATTTCAAACGATTGGTTTCTCCAAATCCTCGCTCCGTCAGAGAATACTCTTTTCCCTCTTTTCTAGGTTATCTAGTAGCACAGTTCGATTTCTTTTCATCCTCCTCAACTTGTCGTAACGTCAGGACCTAAAAATTGATCTGTGGGAGGTGGTTGTGTGCAATGGCTTCCTTTTTATTTTTTTGTTCTCCATCTCGTCCAGTGATATTCCAATTCCCAAGACCTTGTTGTGGTTTGAAGTTTCATGCGTTATTCATCAGGTTTTACACAATACTCTTGTCTAGTTTTGAGGTTATGGTTTATGGTTTTAAAGGATGGCTTTGCGTTTTATTGGTGTCGGATGAATTTTTGATATGTTGGACTTTGGGTTTTGGGGAGTTGAAAGTGGAGATTGTTTTCTAGTGGGAAATTAGGTTCAGACAATAAGGGTTGGAATTTTATAAGTTTTACAGATATAAAGTGAAAGGTTGCGCAGCATAAATCCAAGAGTGGAGTTTTGAAATGGAAAAGTTTTAAATATTGGTTCAATTTTCTATTTCGGCTTCTGTTGCGCAGGGATTAACTTTTTTATGAGATAAGTAAAATTTTTAATTCATTTGATAGCGGCGAATTATCTCTTTAAAATGTTAGATACCACAGAGGCAAGATAATTTAATGAAGCAATAAAGTTTAAATTTCAGTTACAAATTTATAAAGTTACAGCGTTTTTATGAAGCTCGTTTTTTTTTATATAAATTATAAATCAGTTTATGAATTGAATTTGTGACGTTTCACGTTTTTCATTTCCTGTCTGTCTGAGAATGAATAACCTGTGGACGATCCAATTACCAAATTTAGAATTGTTTTGAAAGTGTCAATTATCTTTTGAGTCTGACTGTTTTGGCTGCGTTTGTACTTTGAACTGGCTGATGAATGGTTGGAAGAATTCTATCTTGAGAAATTGAAAGAATGATTTTTTTTTTTTAAAACAACCTAATCTACACTTCGTCATCCGAAACCAGTATCATTATTTTGAATTTTTTTTTTCTGTTTCTTAGAAGAAAAAAAATATTTTCGGTTATGCATGCATTTTTAGAATGGAAAAAATCTTCAATGAAAATCGACATTTGATAAGATAAAAAATGTAATTACTAAATGGAAGCAATTAAGACGAAACAATTGTAATTAGCGTGAAATGCCACAAAGGAATTTTATGTCTTCGTTAAATGACATGCCTTATTAAATTAGGATAAAAATTATTATCGACTTTTTTTTTTTATTAGAGGCATTTCAAATTATACACCTAACTTGCACCTTGGGATAAAAGGTTATCTCGTTTAATTCTCATTTTCACATTTTTCAAGATGGTTGATAGGAAGAGAACGATGTAAAATTGAAAATTAAATGAGTTTATTTAAAGTCTATCTTGCACTTATTGATTTAACTTCAGCATTATATTCTGAAATTGATGATTATGTTACCCAAAATTGAGGCTGTGCATAAGGATGTAATGTAATAAAGATGAAAGTTTAAAGTAATTTGCTTACATTTCTTTTTTGAATACATAGACATAAAATTTAGGATTTTAATTTACAAAATGGGAGTGTATTCACGAGTTATCTCTAGCAAGTTCATCAATAAAATTGCAGAACTTATACAAATGTAGTTAATGGGTGTGCCATAAACAAATGAAATGAAAGTGCCTCAGGGTTGTGGGAATTACTAGTAATAGAGCAATCTTTTGAAGTAAATCCAGGTGTACACTACAATGAAATTGATTGTGTAGCTGTTGGGGTGTTAGTCCAAGAGAATAAAATTCCGCGAAGTGTATTTTGTGTGAAAGCACTGTTTACCTCTTGCAAATAAATACATATCTTTTCGTAGAAAAATGAGATTGAAACGCTTCCAGGTGTGGCTGCAAGATTGAAAAAGTTCTAAGCTTGAGAACACTACTCAAAAAAATTTTTTTTTTTAGTAGGGGTTTAAGACTAGCTGACTTTTTGTAAATTTTTTTTAGGTTCAAAAAGTTGGGGATTACATTTTTCCTCTCTCACTTTTTTTTTTATCCAAGTTTTCTCTGTAAGTTATTGGAATTGGTAATGTTTGTGCTGAAGTTAGCTTTAAAACTAAAAACATGGCAGCTGTGGTTTATTTATTTTTGGAGGTTCAAGGCAAGTAGGCCAAAAAAGAGGAAACTACCGTTAAGTTAAGACTTAATTTTTTTTTCAAATGTTTGAAATAGTGAAGCGGCTTTAAATTGTTCTCACATTCAAAGTTATCCAAGAAACAGTTGGCGCCATCTGTTAGATATTGTATGAGTTACGATAATAGAAACGGCGCGTTTAAGTTTTGTTGTTTCTCAAAGGGGTAATGATAGTTTAGGTAAATTGTAGTCACAATTTAACGGTTGATAAAACGTTTGAATTGAATTAAGGGGTTTTGTTGGCTACAAAAGTGAAATAGGATTTGGAAGAAAGATGGAGAGAGAGAGGGGGGAAAAGTGAAAGCGAACGGGGCAAAGAAGAATGTAAGGAAATACATGGAAAAAAGACGAGAGCAGTGAAACGGGAAACACGAATCAGCTGTGAGTTCATGCGCGCGACATTGCCAAAGTCCAGAACGAATTGCTCAGAAGAGCAAACGACAAGGTGACGGCCTCCACGACCAAGTGTAACTAAAAGCGAACAACTTGAGTTTCCGTGTAAAGGAACTGGCCGAGTAATTAGTTTTCTACACCATTTTCATACGCCAAAGACGAAGAACAATAGAGCGTAATATGATAGCGCGTGTTTACAATTGAATTCATCGGTTATTCATTTGAATAAGTGATTATGTAAGGAAATTGCAACGACATATGTCTGTTAAGTAGTCAAAAAAAAAGAATATGATTAATGAGTGGATAGTGAAAGTGAACTCTTTAATTTTTTTGTGGTTACATGCCCTCTAGTGGTGTTGAGTTCGTTTGTTGTGGAGGTAATTAAGGAGTTGTTTTGTTTACATTGTTTGTAGCTGGTTGTTTGGGCGTTTGCAGCTTACGAAGTTTGTGCGCTAATAGAAGTTGTAATGTCAACAAGAGGAAATGTTATACTGTGATCCTGAGTCAAATGTTATGTACACATAAAACCACGGAATTGCACCAGATGATATCACCGCGGGTGATTTATTCCCGAGTGGACATTTAGTTTCGTTAATTTCCGAGTGAAAATTATTGTTTGCAAGAATTTTAAATATTTTTTAAGGAATAAAAAATGAGGCCTGTTAGAACAAGAGTTGAGTTATGGGTTGGAGGGTATGGGCTCGGAATGTGCTGGGTTTTCTCTTTGGATATTATATTATTGCATGCACATCTTTGTTTTTAGTGTAGAATGCATTCCGGGGCAAGGCATTTATTGTTCTTCTCGCCAATGGAATGTCGCCTTTTGCAAGGTGCTCTTTTTTTTCTTTCTTTATACATTGAAAGGTATTTATTGGCAGGAAGTCCAAAGGCGAATTTCATACGTGGCCAAATTGTGGAGTCTGGTATGATGCAAAATATGATGTCAGTGAAATATGATGGTAATTTTATCGCTCTAAATGCATACTTTAAGAGTTTTAATAAGTTTGCGGTTAAATAAATGAACAAAGTTTCCGTAATAAATGAGTTTTCAAAAGAGTTTCAATTATGTAGGTTTGAGTTTTGTGGATATATGAGATTTCCAAGTAGTGGTTTTTTTTTACGGTTTCTTTTTAAAAAGAATTGTTGTGTTGTTGTTTGAATTGGTTAGAGTGCTTTACAGGTTTGCAATATAAATGTCTCTTTTACATAAAAAATTGAGTTTTGCCAAATTTGATTGAATTTCCTGTAGAAATGTCAGCAATTTTTTTTTACTCTCTTGGAAAAGCAAATCAGAGAAAGAAGTTTTAGGGGGAAAAGAAAGTGGGTTGCAAATAAAAAATGCACTAACGTCAAGCAACAAAAGAATTTTCAATAAAGATTTGACACTTGAAGCAGGCACGATTTAAAGTGAAAGCGATTCTGGATGACACTCTTTAGATTTCTTAATAAAAGTCGCCGACAGATCCAGACTTTTATTTTGTTCACAAAAGAATGAAAATCATCAAGACCTTCCATTTGCAATTTGTCAATTCCTGCTTTTTTTCTCTCTCATGACAAAAAAAAAACAAGAGATGAAAAAAATCTCAAGCAAAGATGTCACAATTTGCCACAAAATGGTACAAACGGAGCTAACAACTCTCTCCATGATTAATCCCTTTAATCCTTCGGCACGCATAATGGATTAAGTAGCTAAGCTGCGTGCTAAACCGGCAGTTTAGATGAGGGTTTCCGTTGTGCAATGAGGCAATTCAGGTATAGTTGTGTTTAGAAAGTAGCCGAAAGTCCAATAAAATTTCGCCGTCTTAATAAATAATTTTCTCCCAAAGGGAAAGGGCATTGAATACGGAGAGCTCGCATTTCAAACGAGCAAACTGGCTTAGTTGAAACTTAAATGGTAAAGACGCTTAATAACATTTAAGTTGAAAGGCGGCTTTTATAAAATGTTTTATTAAATAGGAGTTTAAGTTTTCAAATATTGTAAAAGAGTTTTTGTATAAATTATGAATTGAGTAAATGTAGTGTGTAAATATAAGGATGAAAACACTTGAGAAAATCATTATATTTAGATTTTACAGGCTCATTAACAAACTCTCAAGAGCAGAAAGTGAAACGACAAACACAGACACTTGCGGTTATTAAAAAAATGGTTGTGCGGTTTTCAACTTTGAAAATTAAATGGTACGTAAACAGTTGTGTTGCTGACAGTTTACCTAAAAAAATTGATTAATTGACATTAGTAAGTCGTTTGTGTAATTAAGTTTTTATCTTAACTGATGGGGATAAATAATCAATCAAGAAGCCAATATCTGAGATACCAAAGTTTCCGCTCTTAAATGATGATGAAGTTGAATACAGATGTGATGTGAGCAGGCAAAATTCATCATTTTTCAAGTTGATAGTAATCAGAGAAACCGCGTTTGCAATCATACTAGAAAAATATTGAACAGAATGTCAGGGCAAATTAGAAAAGGTATTTTTAAACAAAAATTACTATTTCAGGATATTTGCTCACTTTTTTTTCGTCTGTTGACACACGCGTACTCTGCTGAATATTAAAGCCCCCAAAGCCTTGCAAGAGTTCGTTAATTTTTAGCTGGCGTAAGTAACAGTCTTGTTTAGACGGGTTTTTTTTTTCATAAGCTGAGAGGCATATCGACAGGAAATTACTCAACCATACGATCATTGATTTAACAAACAACAAACATTTTAGCGTATCAAAAGTTTTTAATTAAAAAAGCAAAGATACATAACGAGGTATTAATACGTATTTAAAATGGTTTTAATTTGGCTTCTCTTAGAAGTGTTATTGCTTTTCCAATTAAATGAAGCCATTATTTTGAAATCAATATTATACTTTTTTTCCTAAAAATTTGCACCAATCATCATCCTTCTTCATTCTGTATAGGAAAAGCAATTTCAAGCGTTACATGCGTAATAAAGGGTGAGGATTGCTATTTAAAAAAAAAAAAAATCAATATTTAAGTATTGGTACTTCTTTCTTCATTAGCAGTTGCAGCTGAGAAATGAATTGCGACGAAGAAATAATTGACTTTCCACTTTAAATCTGTCTGCTTCTCTTTTTCATTAAACGAGCTATATGCAGTGTTTGTCTAAGTCGTCTCTGAAGTGGAATCATATTTGCTTAATGAAAATAGGCGTATTCTATTAAATCCGTTAGATTTTGGGTTATTCACTAACCCTCTTGAAGCTACAGCTAAAAGAGCCTGGGAAATAGAAATTGCCAAGCCTATGTTAAAAGAAGATTGAAGACCCAAAAGAAGTCATTAGAAAAGGAAAATGATGTGGTAAAAAAGAAAAAAAGAACCATTAAATGGCTTGTTTACATGCAGATGTGTAGAAGCAAAATGGCTAAAAGTTGTAAATTTATGAGCTAAAAGGTGCATTTGGAATGGAAAAAGCAATTAGAAACATCCACACACATAAAAGAAATTAACAGCATCTTCGCAATGTTTTTTTGGGCTAGAAGTTTCCTGTCTGTGCCAGCTTTTGACAAGTATTGAGATTCTAAACAAGTATAAGCAGAATGAATTCAGAATACTAACACAGTAATCAATACGTCACACTTAAACAATATTGATAAGAAACACACTATTATCGAAACTATGTCATGCTTTATTGTATAAAAAGGCAGACAGACAACCTTTGTTGTCAACATTTTGTACAAAGCATGAAAGGAAGACGTTTGAGAATCTGTACATTAATCGATAACCGGCGAAAGCTTTTATCCAAGAATTTATGTCGCTTACATAGCGCTGTCTTTGACAAATTTTTGAAAAGCTATACTCTTTGATGGAATAGCTTTTAGCCTGTCTCGAGCTTATACCCCAGCGGCACATTTATCTAACGTTTTCTAGACGTGTATAGGAATGGGAGAACACAACTTGTTTTATCCATAATTGCACGAAGCATTAGGAAATGAGAACCGCATTTTTCATTTTCTAATGTTACTGCCAAGTACACGTAATTGTCTCATTTCTTGAACCAGAAGCTCGATGGTAGGTGGATGGTATAAAAAGGGCGTTGCATCATTTTAATATTATTTTGCCTGATAAAAATTTCATTCTGTGCCCGGAATTCCATTAGTGAGACCCTGGATTACAGAATGGTAAGGCGATAAAAGACTAAATCTTTTGCAGAAGCGCGTTTGGTTTGATGAGCAGGTTGCCTGAGTTATGACTTCCTTTTTCCCTATTCTCTACATGAAGGTTATTATCATATGAATTATAAATCAAACATGTGTGCAGAAAATTGCACTAAAAGGACCATCACCTTTTCTTGTAGTAATTTTATCAACATTGTATAATGGATTTATGTTTGGGTAAATTGTTAGCAACTCATTCTCGTCTGATTTACGACACTGACGTCTTGTAAATTTCTTGTCAATTTTTTAATGGTAACCGCCCGCCTACATGAATGAAGTGTCTTTGAGAAATGGGTCAATTCTTTTTCCCTTTTCCTAAGTTTACGCTTTTTAAAAAATATTTTAAATTCCAGTTGTGACATTTTCTCTTGTCTGACTACAAATGCATTTGGACATGGCAGTAAAAAGAATGTTGCGGCAGTGTGAAGTGGAGTTTGCTTGAGCAATTGCTAAGTTGCTAGTCTAATAAAAGCAGGCGAGTTGTTAGGGAAGCGACCATTGCTGATATTGGAACAAGTAGTCGACGAATAAAAACACTGACAATTGTCACATTCAAGGAGAAAGTCACAAGAACAATAAAAAGGTCTTCTTTTTTCCTTCTTCTTGCTTTCTTTAGTGTTTTTTTTAATGGCCAAGGTGAATGCTCTTTGATGTGGAACTGTGTCTGGACCTTTGTCAAAGATGGCGAAAATTGGCGACTGGAAGTTTATGTGCTGAGACAAGTTGACAGTAGTTGCACTTTACAGAAAATTTGATGTGGAATTTGGTGCAGGGGTGCTGTTAAAAATTGCTGGGTCTAATACCACGTAATTGTGTGATAAATTAAAGGGGACTGATAGAACGTGTGAAAGAAATTTAATTTCGGTAATACGATTTAAAAATGTTGTTTACCAAGAATTCCCTTTTTGAATTTTAAATCCAACAGAAGTCAATTATTGCGACTACAAAAGAAGGTGGAAATGAAATTTAAAAAAGTTTGAATTGTTTACAAAGTTGTAACTAAAGCTGACCTTTTTATTTGTCTTTTAATTAAGTTTTAAGCTCATGTTTCTGTCTTTATCAGTCAAGAAATGAATTGAATCGAAAGAAAACACGTCTAAGACAAGGAGCTTTAATTTGGACAGATTTTCCTTACTTACAACATTGATTGACTTCGAATTTCACGCCGGGGCTCTGGTTTACTGCCAGAGACTGGAAGCAATAGCTTGGAAGACGTGGTCGAATCTGGTCTTAATTCAATTTGAGTAGCTCACAGTCAGCCCAGATCTTCTATGACAACTGATGCTTCCAATAAGTCAGGCCAGTTAATTAATTGTGAGTGCACCAGTTGGGTCGTCTTCTAGTAGAAGTAATTTGCTACATGTTGTAGAAAAAAAAAATTATAGCTTATGAAAGTAATTATTGTCGAGTAAAAAGGTTGCTTAAGAACTGAAGTAAAGACGCTTTCATTTTTTTACACGTTTCTAATTACGTGTTTGTGATATTGAAAATCATTAGGTGATGTCATCATCAATATAAATAATTAGTTTTAATAAAATAGGGTTGGGTGTAAAGTATTAATGTAAATTTAATTTCAAGAGGTTAAAGTATAATTTTTCTTGCAATAATGTTAATTTATTATCCTTAATGAAATCGGCTCATTTTTAAGCAAATGGTACGTCAGTCCTTGTTCATTTCACTTGTACTTGGCTTTTTGAAATTGATGGAACACACCCCTGAAGCATTTCTGGCATAGTTCTTGATTCTAAATTACACACGTAGGCCCTTTCAAAACTAATTTGAGCACGAATCTAATTTTTGCATCAATTTTCCCTAATTCATAATCACAATGGCACGGTTCCCACACCAGCTTTGATGAAGAGGTGATTAGTCTGCTTATAATGGGAGCTTATTCCCTCAAATGTAATTAGCTACTGATTATAAACACCAATCTTTTGAAATCATTGCCGTGGAAATAATAGCCGTGCATTGAAGGAACCACAAGCAAATGTGAACGGACATATTTTGAGAATTTGTAGAATGCGGCCACAAACATTTCAATGATTTCACTTTCATTTTAATGACCAACTTGTTATTGATAGCCGCGTTCTTAATGTGTCGGATCGCTTCTGGTAATTAATGGATATGTATTATTTCTCTTGAATGAATTGGTTTCAAGAGAATGGTGAAATGGAAATTTCTTACGCACTCTAATTGCAGACAGTATACAAGAGTTCTCTGAGTGCCAAGGCAATCAAGAAATTTTTGCATAAATCAAAATCCCGTTATTAAAATTAAGGAGAGTTGTTAAAGGAGCAACTTAATGGCCTTTCTACCAATTACAACTTTAGAACTTAACAGTTACAAGAAAGTGCGGGTAAATGTGAGCTGTATTAATGGTTGCCTGAAGGACCAATACTGGCAATCAATAGACCGTAATGGCTGCAGCTGATAGTAACTTACAAGAGAGTCGATCCAAGTTAAGTTGCTATAAACTCTTGTAAACAGTCTAAGTATGTAACCACTTGAATTTTCAATACTAATTTATTAAATAGTTTAACCGGTTACTACTAGATGGCGTTCAGGGAATTGCATTTAGAGGATGTTAATGTATTTTTTGGAAGTAACACTTTCAGATGTATGTTTTTTTATATTTTCCTTTTAATGGATTCCAGGCGCATGCAGAAAGGTTTACATTATGATTTTTTTTTTCTCTTTTGTGCTGGTTACCTTAAATCCCCAAGGTAGATGTTTTCTTTGAAGTTTCCTCCTTCATGGCACCAACCTGGATGGCATGTTAAAGGGATTAGTTTTGTAAACCGAGGTTTTCCAAGTCGAGCTTGTTTTGATTGGATTACGATACAATTTTTTTATTTCTCATTCTTTTTAAACTATCAAACTTTTTTCACGAAACCGTGATTTGGGCCTTTTGTTTGAACTGCGGGAGGAAGAAAAAAAAAGAAAGATTTAAGCAATTAAAGCAGATTCTAATGGAAAACTTTGAACATTGTGAGACTCTTTGCAGTCGCAGAATTGAGATAAAACAGATAGGCCACAAATCCAATTAAAATAGATTTCCAAAGTTTAGAATTTTTCAACGAATAAAAGAAAAATGTAAATTTATGAGGAAAATAATTTTTATTTACGTTCTTATTGTTTTTGAGTAATAAAAAAATAATGTAGATTTTGTAGCGCTGATAATGTAAAGTGTGAAGAATAAACAACATTCCAATGTAAACATTATTTTGGTTGTTTTGTTGGAAGGTGTGTTCGCTTGTTATCTCTTATCTGCATGTGTGTGGCATAAAAGTAAAGGCTTATTTGCAGTGGAGTCTCGACTAGCCCTGACCCCACTAACCCCTAATTAAATCGGGGGAAAAATATCCTTTTCCTCTTCTAATGTCTGCAGTTGATCTTTTTGTCACCAGTTCAATGTTGGCGGCTTTTCAATCAGATTGAAAAATTGTAAGAATGTATGTTAAGGGGAAGTGAAGTGTCAAAGGGTAAGTTCTGCAATCTAACTCATGCATATTTTTTTCAAGTTGTTAGCATGATTGATTTGAAAATATTAGTAGCCAATTAATGGCAGATTTAGACATTTATGGGTTATAAACGAGAGAATTTTAATGTTTGTTTTAACCTCGGGTTCGTATGTATTAATAAATAACGATAGAAACACTAACCTAATTGAACGTTTTTAAATAGCATTCAGAAATAACCTTAGATATGGTGTTTCAAGTGGGAATGTTTAAAGACTCAGCAGGTCTCTGGTTCAATGTTAATTTTCGTAACCAGATGGCACTCGAATTTCTGGTTTTATATGAAAAAATGTAATTTATTGTGACGCACACGAGTGGTACTATTCTTGCTTACGCTTAATCAGCTGCTGTTGAATTTGGTTTTGGCTTTTGCTACTCGTTACTATTCGCTAACGACATCCATAAGTGAGAAGTCGACCTTCATCATTACGTAGTGCTGATATAAGACTTCCTTTCTCTTGGCCAATGATTATTTAAAAGCAATCCTTATTGGAAAGGGGGAAGTTTAAGAGAGACCTTCAAAGTTATTTTTGGGTTGTTTGCTGGTTTTGATGGAAATTCACTTGGATTATTCCTTTAAACTTGATCCTTTTGCTCAAGTTTTCCTTTGATGGCCCAGTTAATGCGGTGATATGAGGCGAAACGAGCATCAGCCAGGAGGCAGTTTAAAAGGGTTAAGGGAGCAGGAGTGTGTGTGGATGTCCACTTGAGATGTATCAGCAAAAGGTACAAGGTCGAATGGTAAAATTAGGTGTAGCTTATACATGATATTTTTTTTTCCAACTTTTGGAATGCTAAACAAAATGGAGAAGATAATAAATTATTTTTAATCGATGACTCGTCTGTTTTATTAATGGGTACAGACATTACTTGTTTCCCACTATTGATATGAAGTTTCACATAAAGAACCATCTATCAAATTATTAAGGGAATAAAAATTTTATTTATTTTGAGATTTCATTTTTCATTTTTTTGAACTTGGATTTTCAACCGTTACTTGAAATAAACTTGTCAGTGGCTGCTGTAACCGTTGTCTTAACTTTCAAATGAGTCAGTTTTTTTTTCACCCCCTTTTTTAAAGACAAGTTTTGAAGTCACCTTGTTACATAAAAAGAAATTTAGGAACTTAAGCACCTTTTATAGAAACTACTGAATATATATAAGGAGTGAGCGTCTCATCTTATTTTTTTTTTTATTTTTTTGTGAACACGACCCTAATGAATTTCATGAGTACAACTTAGTTGTTGACATAGTTTACTACTTTTTTTCTTCTTTTTTACCTCTTGAAAACCACGCCCAATTTCTTTTTATGTTGCTCTTAATTTTTGGAGCAAGTCCAAATTTGATGGCTTTAGGGAAAGTTTGCAAACACGTGATTGCGTCATAGATTATCTCACTTCTGTCATTCCAAATTTTTATCTACAAAGTGGCCACATTTGATTAATGTTGACAGTGATTTGTTTGTGTGATGCAATTCTTCAGCAAGGTTAAAGTCAGGAATAACATAAGATTTTTTCTTTATTTTTATAATGTTTTACTAAAATTAGAAGATTAGAGTTTTGGGGATAATTAATGAGCATCTCATAAAACATCTTTTCCTTTAAAAGGTTAATTTTAGCCGCGTCGGTCGCAGTTTAAATTTTTAATAAACTTTTTTTTTTAACGATCGTATCTTGGTTTTATTTATTTACACTTTGAACTTTTTCTAAATATTTCATACCGTCAAAAGTGACAATAACCACGAAATATTTCCTGATATGGTAGAATTACCCCCCAGAAGTTGACATTTATTTAATTGAAAGGTTACGAATCACGAATTAACGCCAAATAAAAAGAAATTTAAGAGTATCCATTTGATATTTACTTAATTAAAAGGTTAAAAGTTAAGATAACGACAAATATAAGAGAAAAAGGAAGAATGGGAAATGAATTTAATGCTTTCAATTATATATACTTTCGCTATTTAGAAAGAAAAAAAAAATGGTGACCATTTAAAGTGGCGCTACAAAAAGAGATGATTTAAAGATAATGAAATTATGGTCTCTTCAACTCCAGTTGGACCTGAATTGAATTCCAATTTCTTTTTTCTTTCCTACAAGGACCTGAAACTTTTAACTTCAAACTTTTACTGTATAAAGGAAGTCATTAAAAAAAATTCATTCAACTTTTAAATAAATCGTGTTACACAATTTTCCTTTAATAACTACTAATTATAGCTATAGAGAAAGGAAGCCAAACATATTCATCAACTAAATGTGTAATCCCGTTTCCTGGTTCATTTCTAAACCATTTTTTTTTCCTTCCTCTTTCTTTCTTCACTTCTCTTTCTCTCTATTTTTCTCTTCATTACAGCATAAAAAAATATTGGCTGTGTTTCTTGGGCAGTAGAGTGTCGCGTGGGTGTCTTGATTTATGATTACTTTCAAACATAACGTCACGTCAAGTCACATTCTTCATTTTGGCCCAGCAAATTGTAACGCTCCATTTGAGGTGAATGCCATTTTAGTGTTTAAGAATATACTTGGAGCGCTCTATAAGCTATAAAAAAGTAAAATGAGGCAAAAAAAAAAAAAAAAAAAAAAATAAGGAAGAGGATAATATAATGCATTTATCATAAATTTAAAACTTCACTAGCCATGCAACGATGGGAAAATAATTTATTAAATGATGCATGTTTTTCTTATGAATGAGATCAACTGATTTATAGGCTAAGCATCCGTCATTTTAAAGTGCTTATAGGTCTTTTTTGTTTGTATTTTTTTGGGTTGATTTTTTTTCTGTTTTATTTTTTGTGCGGGGGAGTTTTGTATTAGTTTTTGAACATTGTAATAGGATTTGCCTTTTTTATTTTTGCAATTTTTTTGTCTGTAGATGAGTGTTTATGAATATTTTTTTATAGACATGTGGTTTCTCCCTCTTCATTTTTCTTGCTGCCTTTTTTATGGGCTTGAACTACTGTACTCTAATTTGTCTTTAATTTTGACAAATTTTTTTTTCTCTTTCTGCATTTTTTAAAATTTGAGTTTTACCGTGTCATATTTTAATTAAAATTGAGACATTTTTATATGTTTGCTATTTTTTCTGTTGAAGTATTGTGAAACACTAATCGTTTACTATCTTCAAATCTATAAAATTAGACGTCCCTAATGTGACAGAAAATAATTCTGGCGGCTTTAGTTGAGACATACATCTGCTTTTGGATCTGTGTTTACAAACGGGAGCTAGTTGTGTAACGCTTAGGCACGTAGTGTATTTGGAAGAAAAAGTTTTTTTTTTTTTTTATTTTATTTACTTCTTAGAACGGAAGTTTGCTTGCAACGAGTGCCAAATAGGGCCTATTAAATTTAGACAGCGTGTCTCTGATCA
This sequence comes from Pachymerium ferrugineum, assembly GCA_034686365.1. NCBI lineage: Eukaryota > Metazoa > Arthropoda > Chilopoda > Geophilomorpha > Geophilidae > Pachymerium > Pachymerium ferrugineum. The sequence continues at coordinate 32,867 of JAQGAS010000019.1, forward strand.
CCTCGGTGCAAGCTGTCTTTCTTCACAGTTAGATTCATAGTTTGCGATGAGAAAAGCGCGGCATGAGCCATGTGGTTTGTGTTAGGAAAATGTATGAGACCCAAACATTCATAAAATTTGCAACTTGCCAAGTTGTTATGTCCCAAATTCCTAGGGGATGATTTGAAGGTGGTGGTGTTTTTGCCTTGGAATTAATTGGTACAAGTTGAAAGTGATGCAAGAGGATAGGAAGTGGTGACAGCATCAATGATGTTTATCTTGTCAGGTTAAGAAAATAAAGTAGAAATGTTTATGCCATTCTTGTTATTTACTGTGTTTCAAATGTGAGGAATTGTTTTGAATTTAAAGAAATCGCTACCAACTACCGCCATTACTTTTAATTAAAAATTTTAATTTATAACTAATTTTTGCGACTGTTTTTGATTAAACTTTTAGATTGAAAAATTTTTTTGGTTGGTTTGAAGCTGCAGGAATTTAAATAACATTGCGAATTAAAATTGTTTGTGGCATTTTTATACATTTTTCTATACATTTTTTATAAAGGAGAAAATTATTGCTTGAAAACTTTTGGAATATTTGCTCAGTTAAATGATTTAGTTGCACTTAAAAAATACAGTTGAGTTTTATTTATAATTTAAATTTGGAAATTTATAAGCTTACTTTGAATACACATAAATCAGAGATTCAACTTTAATGTTTTGATGCAAAAATTTAAGAGGACATTTAAGAGTTGATCTTTTTTTGTAGCTTCTAAATTGAACCAACTAAAAGGCCAATAATAAATAACAAGCTTTTAAAACCTAAAGAGGGGGGAAAAAAAGTATTACGGTGCAATAAAAAGTTTTAAAATGTCTCATTTGGTCATAACGCCGCCAATGTTTTGAATATTTTTATTTCATTTTTAGTCATAGCCTAGACCTCGCAAAAGGTTACGTAATTTTTACAACCATAAAAAAGTATTAAGTATAGCCTCTTAATGGTATTCTCCTCAAGTTGATAATCCAGTCACGTGATATGCATTAAGTTGCATCAATTGATGATAGGTGTCGGGCCCAAGTTTGGAAAGTCGTTCTGCTTGTATGGGCGTATTCTAATGTAATTTGGAATGTGAGTCTTATGCGAAGTCTCAAACCCCCCCAAGTAGCAATATTTTCACTTCTGAGTACTAATTTCTGATTATTTTTAACCTTTTTAAAGTGGCGTTGTATATTACGTGTAGAAAATGACACTATGTGTACGGGTATATTGCGTAATAAACGTGTTCAAAGGGGTCAAAATGAGATTTGAAACTTATTAGTATTCCAAGGTGGTAGGAGTGCCCACTTGAAAGAGGTGAGCCTAAGCTGTCACTTGGCTCCAATTTAACCTCGGGTTTCATTTCTGCGATGTGTTTGTAGCAATTTATTGACACATTTGGACTTTGATGTGTGTCTTCAACTGGATGTGGGTTCATTTCCAGGATTGCCATTTTTTTTCTCTCTTTTTATTTTTTATGAACTTATAGTTTGTGAAAAGTGATGTGTAGGTGGGAAAGTTAACTATCTCCTTTCCAAAGCCCTCCTTGTGAAAAGTGGAGTTTCAAGTATTTGTGATATTATTGACTTTTCCAAACGTACGTAGTTGATATAGTAGGATGCAGTCAGGTTAGCACCAAACGGACCATATCATCTTGAAATATATGATAGGGGGGACTTAGAGATTCCCAAAGGAAAGCTGGCTTGTGTGCATCGTTAAAAAGGTCATAAGTTTGGTGCGAAGAGAGATGAAAAGGAATGAAGGGTGAATGATTTAAATTAAAACCGATTTTGATTCATCATTTACAAGCGTTGTCATGAACTGTTACATAAAAATGTTTCGAATTTTTCGCTTTTTTTATATAGAAAACCTTGAAAGTGACATGTTAAGTCAACAAATGTGAACTTTGATAAAATTCCTGCTTGCATGCTTAACGTGAGTTAAGGACCACATTTTCTTGAGATGACCACACACCAGTGCCATAAATAGATGTTGGTTAACACTTTCTACGCCTCGGTGCTTTGGAATTTGATCGTGATGCTAAGGAATTTGTTGATAGAAAACGGGATTTAAAAAAAAACACTCAGATAATTACATTTTATTTTTAATGATCGTATATTGTTTTTTTTATGTTTTTTTTTTTTTTTTTATACAAACGACGTAATATAAACTCAAACACAATGTCAACTTAAAGAGGGAGTTTGTTTATAAATTTACTTGTTGATTCACTTTTTATAAATAACACGTTTTAGGACAGTGCAGTTTGACATTGGACATGATATTTAAAAAAAAAAGAAAGTTAAAAGTTTTCAACTTGTGCCAGCATTGGACTAAATCCAAAGCTTTTGTTTCAAATTCAACGTAGCAAGTAAATAGCCCATCATTGGCAGTGCCTAGGCAGCCCACATTTAGATGCAGTATGTTTATCTTTGTGTTGAATCCTAATATCAAACAGCATGCATATGTAATGCACACATGTTGCTGTCTTATCAATACATGTATGCATGATGGCACATCATAAACAAGTGTAAGAATAACCATTGAATTTAGTTCACCTAATTTAAAAGGACAACTTTCGATAGTGTTAGATCTCATGCTGAAGGTGTTGGGTTGTATACAGAAAAAATATTTTCCACGTTTTTTTTTTTTGTTTTTTTTGAAATAAGAGATAAAAAGTAAGTTAATGTGCCAGTAAGAAATTTCTGAAATAAGAGGAAGTGTTTATTTTTAGTAAAATGATGAAATGAGTTTGATTTAAAAATAATTTCTCTAATGACTCTGTGTACCATAATACTCGTGTGAGTGAAAATAGTGCGTTAAAAGAGTGTAGAAATTGAGGCTTAATGAGTGCAATCAAATAGTAATATGATGAGTGTAGTGGAAACACGTGTGGGCATGGCTCTACCTCTCTCGAGTGTGTATAATTTTAGTGCAAGTGGATGATGTAGTTATTACTCATGGTTGTGATTAGTCTGTCTTGAAACTGATGACAGCTTGACTACATTTGAGAAGAAAGGTGAAAAATTGTTGTTTCTTAAAATGCAAGCATACAATACCGAGAAGGGTTAAAGTGGGTGATAAATCAGTTTGGAAAGGTCGTAAATATGAATTTTGTAGACGCTTTATTTACACTTAAAGTTTGGGAAATTTGTGAATGGTCTTATATAAAAGGGTTTTGTGTATAACCTAAGCTTTAGTTCATCAAAATATTTATGTTTTGAGCTTTACGTGTTTGACTATCTGGAAAATCACTGTCAAGGTGCAAAGGATGATGTTGAAAAATTAATATGTGTGATAAATCAGAAATTAGATAAGTAAAGAGAGAGATGAGAAGGTTACTAGGCTGGTTAATAATTTATTCCCCAGGCAGAAGAAAAATCTTGTTTACCAAGAAAGTTGCTGCTATATTGTCATCTCTGCAAGTTGTTGAGATGCACTTTATTCAAATTAGCTTAATTGTCCGTGTTAATGAAGTTGGGCGAATTTCCTAGTTGAAAATGGTAGCCATTTGGCAGTTTTTTTTTTTTTTTTTTTTTTTGTAAGTTTGTTTCTTTCTAGACTAGAATAAAACAAAACTTAAAAGTAAAAATGGCTGGTGCTAATTTCAGGCCACCTGTTATATTCCCACGACATAATGTTGGTGTGTAATACCTGCAGACTATTCCTTTTCCACCAAGATCTCATTAAATGTCTCCTCAGGGAAATACATTTTGGGAAAAAAAAGTATGTAATGGGTATATTAAGAAAAACAGAATATATGTTTTATAAATAATAATTGTTTTTTAGTCTATTCGTGAATGTTGGTTTAAGAAATGTAAATATTGACTTAAGCAAAGGAAATGTTTTGCTTGAAAGAAGATATCAACATATTTTTTTTTTTTTCATAATGTCTCTTTTGACATTATCTCACTGTCATGATAAGCTTATTACCCTTCATGAGTATGAAGTAATTTTTTCCGACAGTCTAAATTGGTCAAATTTAAATTTGGAATTAGTGTGGTAAAATAGGCCCCCTGTGGGGAGAATTCCTGTGAAAAAATGTTATTTATCCTAGAAAAACGCGTGATGGTTACTCAATTTTATGGAATGGTGAGGTTTTAGGGTTACTCTATAGAAAACCATACTTGGTGATGAATTCCAAAGGGTATGCCTCATGCAGTCCAAGTTTACTCTATTAAAAAAAGTATAGGGTATTTTATCGGTTTGAAGTGGCTTCTGACATGAATGAAAAATGAAAAGAGATGGGGGGAATGTCTTCATTCTATGATGTCCTTCAACTTGTGGCCTTTTTTTAAGCAAAAACTTCCCACACCCACATAAAAATTGCTACCCACACCTGTTTTCTTTGATTGGTTTATTCAGACTACAGCACTTTTGTGCTGTATAAAGGTTAGCTGAGATCAGATGTGAGCATAGAATTGGCTTATTCAACGTGATTCTGGAGAATGTCAGAAGGGTGGATGATCACAGATGTGCACTTGTCAGGCGTCACTTCCCCTGTGGGTAAACACTGTATGTCAGTTTGTGGACAGCTGAAGACAGATGAGACTTGGGGCTACTGCTTGCTGTTTGTTTTTTCTATTGAATTTGAGTTTGTTTTTTCTTGGGGGATTTTGTGTAGGTCTTTGTGTGTGGGTGTTCTTGAGCTTCTAGTTTTGTTTTCTCTTTTTTTTTTTATCACAGGATTTTTTTCTTCTCGTCTCTGTCACTACATGTGAGTGTAATTAAGTAACTGGGCTCTTTAATACTGTCATGAATGGAATAAATTGATTTATATTTTTTCCTTGCTGAAAAATGGTAGTTGACGGCTTTTGAACTGTCAAATGAAAGGATATAAGGTCAGTGGGGTGAATTTAAAAAGCCTGTGGTATTTTTGAGAATAATAGTAGCCCTTGTCTTATTTTTTAATGATAGGTCTTACAACTTCTTTGGCAATAATTCAAGACCCTCCTGATTTTTTTTTTTATTTTAATAAATTTTATTTTGTCTGCACAACTATTTTTTCTTCTATTTATTGGCGGATTCAATGCCAGTTCTAATTGCTAGCTGTTTCTTATCTCCTCAAGCTGGTTGCTGATGGTCAACTGACAGGATTTTATGCAATTCATGTCATGTTTGGTTTGATAGTAACCCCATTTTTGGTCTGTTCTTATTATAATTTCAAGGGCTTTGGCTGCTTTGCAAAGTTTGCTAAAGGCTTTTATTTATTTTTAATTTTTTATTTCCTTTGAACGATCCATTCCATCTTTTGATCTTATACCAATCTCGAAACCATCAATTTTGTATCACTTATAAAAGATCTAGATAAAAGGAAAAAATAGTTGTGGCAACAAAGCAAAGTTTCTTTGCTAATAAATCTTGCGTGGCTGAGCGAGTTAATTATATAGAATGAGAATAGACCCACCCTCACACTTTATCAACATTCCTGCAGATATTAGATATTAATAACTCCACCTTCGTACAAATTATTCTATACCTATTTATGTTACTTTTGATAAGGTTATTATGAATCATAGGATGAGTATAGTTATTAAATGCAGCCTGAAGAGGAAATATTAGTGGTATGGACAATTAATTTTTTTTAAAAAAAAGAGAACAGAAAAAACATTTATTTTTCTACAGATGCAGAAGGCAGTAAAATGTGGGCGCTATAAAATACAGATCCCAAAAACCCATGTTAAGCTTTTGATCCAAGTCATTAGACTAGCTGGAGGATTAGTTGAGTTTTTCTTTTCAATATATAAGTAAGGATGAGTAACATTCTTGAAAAATAGAAATAAATTTTAAAAAAATTGTGGTTTTGTCTTTCCCTTTCGTCCACTTGTACCTGAGTGAAGATGTTGTGAAAATTGTTTTTTTTTTTTTCTTGCCTCTCTTGTGGTTCTTATCTTTTCCCTCCACGTGCGTTTTCTTATACGTAATGGCACACCTCTTATAGGTAATAAGAGATTAATATTGAGATAATTCACAAGAGGAAGTTTACAAGCGGTCTGACCTTTGTGTACCTGTTAATGTGAGATTGGAAAGTTTGAATCACCTCGTTTTCCTGTATTTTAGGCGTTAAAAAACAATAAAAAATTTGTATAAATTTTCCAAGTGGACTCGTTTTACTTCACATGTCATGGCCATTTATTTATATATTAAAAAAATTGCAAACATAATTTTTTTTTTTCAAAGGAAGTGCCATGTAGTGGTTTCATTATAGGTGACATAAACATGGGTTGACATTATGTATGGATGTTATTTTCAGATGGCACTTACTCCTGTCTTCAGTTTGGTACATTTCTTGCTGTCATTGAATGAACCTCATTCATATGCTAAGTTGAAAAAGCAACAACGTTTGTAAGTCTCGTATTGTAATATGATTTCTGCACTGCTGCAAATAAAGAAGAACTCGAGTGAGGCAAATGCTTTTTTCCATTTACCGACGAACATCACACTTAAGAGTTGCCCTTAGCAACCAGCATCCTGTGTGAGGCATCAGGCTAAACACCACTTACATTTTATCTGTAGTTATTAAGGCAGATGGGAGGGGATTTTTGTACTGGAAGGAAGTGGCCTGGAATGCACACAGGAGCTCTATTCTGAGCACTCATCAACGGCTATTGGTGTAAACAAACTGTTATTTCTGGCAGACTGATGCCCTATTGCGCAGCATAAAGGAAGAGTCAGTCAGTGACGGCAATGAATTGAGAAAGAAATGAATGGATGCTATACTCCTTCATGATCCTAGTCATACGAGGTTATTCTACTTTTCTCTTATCCATTCAAATGGATGATACACTTTTGAAATGTGTACTCAGTATTTGAAATAAAATGAAAACGATAAAACATATGTGCAAAAATGGAATATGGTAGCTATTAAATTGTTGGAAAACCACCTGGGTTAATATAATAAATTGGTGCAATGAACTTCTTTTTTTATTTTTTTTTTTTATTTCCCGATAAAAATTATTTCAAAATAAATAGATTGATGAAAGTTTCCTTCTTTTGTATTTTATGAATGGGATATCTGTTATCATTCGGGTCAAATACCTGATGTATTTATTTTTATAAAAAGTACAATAGGTGGTTGATTTTTATTTTCGAGGTAAAAAAAAAAAAAAACCGTTAATCTTTATTTTCCGTTCAGAAATTTTAAAGATGAATGAAGCTTTTGTTGGATGCTATGCTTTTTAATTAAAAAATGTTGGCCCATTGAGGAAAACAGAGTGATTTTGTTAGTTCAGGTTTATGACATTTTTATGTTGTCTACCATTGGTTTAATTAAATGGCAATCATCATGGGTGGTTGAGTAAAAGTTATTACACCTTTTTCGTGTGTGCACCTGCATTAGTTTGTTTCGAAATGTCACTCAACCATAAAGAAACATGTGTTTGGTGAAAACTAATCAAATGACGATCGATTTATAGACAAAAAAAAAACTGAAAAAATATTCTTGTTGTGTCAATACAACAGAGTTAATATCCATAGGCGTTGTATGTTATTGCAATGTTGTTCTTTTACCATGTAAGGAATGGCTCGCTGCGGTCCAAAGATTTTTTTTTAATTATTTTGAGCCTGTCGATTTTTCTTTCTTTACCACCCTTGTGAAAATATGGGAGGAGGCCTGATCACACACCCCCAACATTCCATTGGGCATGTGAGTGAAGTCTCTAGTGATGTGGTAGCCGATCATCTTAGATGCAAATAAAGTTTGGAGCATGACATGAACAAGTCTATGTTCACTTTCTTTCTATCCCTCCCAATACTATAAAAGTGCATTAGAGGGAGGAGTTTGTACCATTCTTTGCACCTGGCTTGCTACTAAGGAGTGTGCAGCTTAGAGCTATCTTAGAGCCTCTTAAACTGCCTAATGACTTAGTTTTCTTACAGTTGCAGCAAAGAAAGGATGAATGAGGTCTTTAACTGTTTTATTTTTAATGATTCCTCTTTTGTTGCTGATGCAGAAATGGAAAAGTTCACTGTGTGCACGCTAATGTAATTATTCTTAACATTTTTCACTTTGTTTTGAATATTATTTTAATTTTTCTTCAACATTTGTTAATATTTTTTTGTTGCTCTTTTTTAAAGAAAAAATCCCGTTCGTGATGGAGATGCTTTTAATTTATTTTCTAGTCATGCCTGTTTTAAGTATGTTTCAATTTTTTTTTTTTTACTTTTTATAAAATTCTCGGATGTCAGTTAGCAGAAACATTTGATAGATGGGCCAAATTGAATAATTCTACAGAAGAAGATGACTTTTTAATTAAGGTTAAACAAAATTGTGCATTCCCCTTGACATACAGGGGAAATTGTACATTTCCTTGCAGGAAACATCTAAACATCTAACCTAAAAAAGTCAAAAATAAACGTGCAAAATGTGTTTGATGAACACGATAAATGCTTCAACAATTTTTTTATACAGACATAAAATTGTTTTTTTATGTTTGTAGACACACCTGAGTTTTCAGCAAAAACAACACCTTTAACTGATAGAGAATTTTCGATTTTTTTTCCTCTCTCTCTCTCCTTTTTTTTTCTTTTTTTTATTTACCTGCTACTGGGACCTTCTTCCACCTCACGAGAACTTGTGACTAATGAGTGTTGACCTTGTCAATTACTTGCAGGCACGAAGAAATGTTTTATGCATGAACAGGGGGGATTTGGTGTGGGCTAAAGATTTTTCACATTTTATATAGCAGACATCTGCCTGAAGCATCACCAACCTGTCATGTTTACATATATAGTTCACAAAAGGGTTAATCAGATTTGATGACTATCGCCTCGCTACAATGCATTTTTTTTTTCTTATTCTCTTGCAACATTCTGCTGTTACCTAATTCTCACACAATCTGAGGATCTCTTTCAGTCCCGGGGAATATATGAAAGAAGAGAAAAAAAAAAGTTGAATGTGTCCGGGAAATATCCTTCACTTGACGAAGACTTTATTTGCAGTAATTTCCGTTCTGGTTATCTTCAGATGTGAGTGGGTTTTTGTTTTTGTTTCTTTTTCTTTTCTTTTTTTTTTTTGATAATGAGATGGTTAGGAGATGAGACATTTAGTTATGTTTCCCTTTGGTGAGGAAGTCCAATTTCCGAGGTAAGATTTCCTGGAAATAAAGATGCTCTTCTTTAATGGTGCTACTTAAAAGTGTGCGTCAATTAAAGGCGAATTAATTTTGCTTGGTTGGTTGTCCCTTGTAATTAGTGGTTAAATTCGTAATTGTATTTAAGTTAATTTCAATTCTGGTAACGAAGGATGCATACTTAGGCATCTGATTATTTCAAGGTTGTAAACGCAAGATTTGTGTCTTAAACTTTACATCCGTTAATTCATTTTTCAAATATTTCTAGGCTTACGTTACTTTAAAAAGATATTTCTCTGTGAATTTTTTTTTTCCTTTTCTACCCTCAAGAGATGACAGAAAAATTTTATTATGAATACTTCAAATATTTTTTTCCATACGCACAATCGTTTAAAATCAACATCGGCATTCATAACTCAGGAATAAATTTTTTTTTTAACCCACTCGCCATTGGAAAGTTTTGACGTCACGTGGTGGTGTGGGAAGAAATGGATTCTTCATGCGTATAGAAAGGGAGAAAAAAATTAGAGCTCAGTCATTGATGGAATGTTGGCATTCATCTGCTAGATCCTTTGGTTGGTGAATGAGGAGAAAGTGCGTTTCTCCCCGTGGTAAATCGACTGGTCCGCTCTCAGCAGCTCGGGGAGTCCCAAGCCAGTAGAAGAGTGTGGTTAGTGCAACATTGAGGTCAGAGCAACGCACACACCTTTGCTGGAGAGCTCTATCTTCCATGTGGTCAAAGTAAATTAGGTCTCAGTTTATATTTGCGTGGTTGGAGTTGGCACGTTGTGTGGGTGGAACTTCAAGTCCTGGTTTGAATAATTCCACCTATGTAACTGGTTCATTTTTACAATGGACGTCTTCCTGTGTTTTGTGTCTGTTATAGTGATCGTCGCTGGTCAAGTTGAAGGTAAGCTAAAACCATGCTAAAACAAGATTTTTTTTTTTCCAAGCGTTTTGAAACAACACGATCATGTTCAGTTTTGTATCAACTTGTTTGTGATTGGTTGGCGATTAAATTGCTTTTAACACGAGCTTCTTCCTGTTTTTATTTGTCCTGTATTCACGATTGATGAGAGAGAGAAGCTGCAATTGAATCTGTTTCATTTATCCCCGTTCTTTTCTATATCCTAGTCGGAACGTGGTTCGTCTTTTCATTAAATCTGACACGCCATTCTTCTTAGTCAGTGCTCGATTCTAATTCAGTTTGTTCTTGTCTGTTCTACTTTAGACAAGATTGCATAAGTGAAATGTTGGTAGGCGAAGAAAGAAGTATTTATTTTTAATTGCGTGCAAAGAAAAATAGGTTTCCACCACGCTGCTAAACACTTGAGCAGGGAAGATGTAAAAGTTGCAACTGATGAGTCATAGAAATGTATGGGGCTTCACCTGTTGGCAAAACAGCTGCAAGCAGAAAAGCAAAAGCAACTTAGGTTTTTTTGTATGTGCACACGCATGTTATATTTTTGCAAATCCACTTCCTAAGTGGAAATTTTTGTAAGGATTCATGTATTGATCAATAGCGTAGAAAGGTGAAGGGATCAGGGAAAAGATTTGCTGAGAGCTAAGTCAGGTGGACATAGATTTGTAGGCATGTGAAAAGAGAGAATAAAGAAGAAGTTTTTCAAAGAAACATCATCCATCAAATAATGAGATAGGATGAAAGGGCTTGTGGAGATGTTTTTTTTTATATATATATATTTTTTATTTTTTCATTTTATTCGTCTGGAGATACGAAACCTGGAAATATACCAGAGTGAATTTTTGTTGATTTTCAATGTTGAGCTTTCCAATTATTTGTATAGCGGTGATAGAATCATAAATTGGTCTAGGTTGGAACGAAAAGAATGTTTGGTTGGATCATTTGTTGGAAAGTGTTCATTTAAAAAATATATAAAAGTTGGTTTATACGGTTGCAGCTCATTGAATGCGATTGGGAACGGTTGAATAACTTTTAGACGAATTAAATTCATAATTATGTCACAGTTCAAGAGTTGAAAATAGCAGGTAAATTTTAAATATATGTTTCAAGTCATGACCAAATTAATAAAATCATTAATAAAGCTCCGTGTAACAAGCAACTGCTAAAACAAATCGGTTTGATTAATATCCGAATTAATTTGTCTTCTCCTTTCCTAATCTCTTTTTCTGATTAAACTGTTCGCCCTGATTAATTGCAGAACCTCAATTTTCAGCTTGCAAGAAACTCCGTTTCTATATGAAGTGAAATTTTCAACTGTCTTGATGGCAAAACAGCTCACAAGTGCGTTGTTAAGTAGTAAACACCTAATTAGCATTGTGATAAAATATTTATACGAAAAATTCCCGTGTTACACTAATTTTTATTTTAAACTATTGGCAAACTGGTTCCCTGCAGAATAATCCTTCATGTCAGAGACAAGACCATCAAATTTTTTGTACAAATTAGTCAGGATGTGATGGGTATTAAATCCTTTTTTGATCGCCTCTCGGGAAGATCTGTCTTATTAAGTGCTTTGAAATACCAGAGGCACGTTTCGTATCTGGTGACCAATAAAATAAAACCACAAATCAAATAGAAGCTGGTTTTCTATTTTTTTTCTTCTTATGATCTGAACTTGACTCAAAATATAGGTTATAAGAGTTCACTACTTGCTTGCAGCTACGCACTCATTTCATCCTGTCATCAATCATTGTTATTATTGATATTTAAGGGGGTAAAAAATTGTTGTAGAATACTGCTAATGGAAAGGGTTGGGCAAAATTGAGGTTACTTGAAAAATTGCTGAAGGCACAATATTGGGTGTGAAGTAAAAAGTTGAAATTTTTTTCTTTTTTTGGTGATACTAGAAATTTATGAGTTGTGCTGACGTAGAAAAAATATAAATTCTTTTTCTAATTTATGTATTGAGTGTTTTTTTTTTCTCCATGTACAAGCTTTTTAATTTTTTTCTAACAGATGGATGCGAGAACGTAAAATGTCCTGTAGAAGAGCCATGTCCTGAAGATAGTTCGAGGCTGCCAAAACTTGTTTCACCTGATAAGTGTTGCTCGGAGTCTGCTGGGTAAGTAAGTTGGACAGACTAAATAAATGAAATTTGTAAACATTAAATTGTTTGGGTGAAATGAAATTCTTTGCATAATGCATTAGTTGTGTTATCTTGCAACTGCAACTCACTTGAAATTAATTATTGTCAGTTGTGCTTGTAATCCATGTCCTCCGCCTGAATGTGGAGAAGGTTTTCAAGTCAAATTCGAACAACACGCTGAGAACAAACCAGGGAAATGTTGCGCTGTCTACAAATGCGTCAACGGTAAGTCGTTCTTACTTATTTCCCTACAGATAGAATATAAATTATTAAAAATGCTTTTATACGGAAATTATAAAATATTCAAATCGGGGGTGAATAAAAATCTAGGACGATTGGCATTTAAGATTTATTAGAACAACTTAGTCGTTCCCATTGATTTGATTAATCTTATTCAATGAAGTTATCATTCTGTCAAGTAGTGAATAAATTCAAGGTTGAAATGCGTCACAAACAATTTTCATCTCTATTTTTTATGTCTTTAAGAATTTTTAAAATCTTTTATTCACATTTGCATTTATTTCTTTTGTTGTTGTTTTAGAATCTGAATTGCACTGCAATTTTGAGGGCAAAGAATATCCCAATAGACACACGTGGCAAAAGAACAAATGTCAAAAATGTCAGTGCAAAGATGGTTTGTCCTTCTGTGAAGCAGCTGATGAATGTAAACCACTTGGAGATTGTGGAAGGATTGCTGTTCCCGAAGGAGAATGTTGCTCTGTGTGCATAGGTAAACAAACTTTACTGGTAGATAAATCTGGTAGGGACGGAGAGAAAATAGAGAGGTTGACGGTGCTACTTACCACAATAAAATATTTAAACAGGCTGTATTGATCCAGAGTTTTGTTTTCACTTAATGTACACATGTCTAACATGAGGTTCTAAGTTATTAATGTGTTGTTTCTCTCGAGTGAAATTATTGAATGACTTCAACTTTCATTTTACTTATGAATATTGAATTTTAACTTTAGACATTTTTCTAGTTTAATGTTAATTATACACCGGTGCATAGTGATTAAACTGGAGGAAAAAATTAATATGCAGATTAATACTTCGGATGAACTAGTTTTAGAAAGAATTAATTACTGACTTTTATTATGGAAATTCATAGGAAAATTTTTTTTTTGTTGAAATTCAAAAAATTCACTTGGATCCATTTTTAATTTAAATTACAGTGAGTCAAGTTTTCCTACTCTGTATAATTAGTCGTTCTCTTTACTTTCAAGGTTGTGTAACGAGTAGTGGAAGGTTTTTCAATAACACTGATAGGTGGAAAGAAGATGACTGCACTACTTGTGAGTGCGAAAATGGACAAGTTCATTGCCAGGCTGAGATGTGTCATTCTGCTTGCGCGCACCCAGTGAAAATCCCCGGCCAATGTTGTTCTGTTTGCCCTGGTAAGTGTGTTTTTTCATCAGCTCAGGCAGGTCATTGTGACCTCGAATTGAGGAAAAGTTTTTTAGGACGAAAATGAAGTGGGAAAGTTTCAACCTTTTTTTATTTTGATTTGATATTTTGTTTTTTTTACAATTAGAATTTTTTTCATTTACTTTTATTTTTTTGAATTCTATAAAATAATTTTCAGACCATACACAGACTGAGGTTACTCTTCCTCCAGATTGTCCTTCAATAGACAATTGTTCGGTGCAATGTACTGTTGGATTGAAGAAAGATGGCAATGGGTGCTACGAGTGCAAATGCAAATTAGGTAATTAATTACAAGTTAGGGAATGTCTTTAAAAAGGAAATGTTAATCTGCGTAATCGTTGCAGAGGACTGTAATTTAAATTGTCCAAATGGCTATTCACAAGATGTTAATGGACAGGAGATTTGTCAATGCGCTCAAGAAGAAAGCATATGTCAGCCGCTCTCCGATTGCAAAAAATCTTGCAGTCATGGTTATAAATTGGATAAGAATGGCTGCCCTAGATGCAAATGCAGTCGCTGCAAGGAGCTTAAAGGCTGTGATTTGGTATGTCCACTTGGCTTACAAACCAATGACAGGGATTGTCCAATCTGTAAATGCAAAGAAGGTAAAAAAAAAAAAGAAAAAAAGGTTTGGTAAACAAATAAAAATTTCATTTGCTGACCTGTTGAATATTTAATAGATGTCGAAGAAATCTCTTCAACCATTTTAACCACATCGGTTTCCATAGTGACGACAACTCGAGCCACTCATTTGTCAGAAGGTATCCCGTGTTATAGTAGCGAAGGGCAGCAATATGATGAAGGGCAAACCTGGCATGACGGCTGTCGCGTTTGTTACTGTCACGGTGGTCAAGAAATGTGCGCTCTAATTTCGTGCCCAGTTCCAACTTGCGAACATCCATCTGTCACTTCGGAAGAATGTTGCCCGCAGTGTTTAGGTAGATTTTCTACGCACACACTTGTTACTATTTTTTGAATTGTAGCATATTTTTTGGATTCAGGTGACACGACAGACGAGACTAAGGGCATGGTTCCCATGATGACGGTTTGTCAAGCAATAGACGGTCACCATTATGTGGAAGGGGAAACTTGGAATATGGATTCGTGTACGAGATGCATTTGTCACGAGGGACGGGTTTTGTGCAACACGCAACAGTGCCCACCGACACCATGCTTAAACCCCGTTAAAAAGCAAGGGGAGTGCTGTGCTTCCTGCGCTGGTGAATTATTCATTTTGGTGATTGGTATTCGTCAGCTATACTACTTTGTATTTTCTAACAGGTTTTAATGCGGAACCGACGTATGTTGAATCAAATACGAACAAACTTCCTTGCTATTCTGATGACGGTCGAACTGCTTATCAGCATGGGAATTCATGGAGGGCGAGCATTTGTCAAAGCTGCACGTGTCAACACGGCAAAATTAAATGTTTTTCTGATATCTGCCCAAAACCAACCTGTGAGCGACCTGTTTTAAGGAAGAATCAGTGTTGCCCCATATGTTTGGGTAAACTCGGGTGTCTTGCTTTATGATAATAATCAAATTTTTAATATTTCATTTTTTTTTCTAAATGATTAGATAAGAAAATTTCATCACCAGTCTGCGAAAGTGATGATCGAACGTTTAATAATGGTGAGAAGTGGAATCCTAGTGAATGTGTTCAGTGCATGTGTTTAAATGGAAGAATTAAATGTACTGAGCGGCAATGTTCTGTTGCTTGTGATAATCCGATTCATATCGAAGGCCAGTGTTGTCCTATTTGCGTCGGAGGTATGCTTTCATTGAAATTTACGAAATTGTTTTAATATAAATTTTTTAATACTTTTTTTTGTTTTTTAGGCAAAGTTCTGGGTAAAAATGATATAACAACAATTCCAAAACTAGAAAAATCCACACCTGTTATCACTTATTTAGACGACAGTGATGGATTACCACCAGATGAAGGTAAATATTTCATTTTTTAATGCAATTTAATTTATTAAAGAGATTTTTTTGTTGTTGTATATTTAAGAAGGCACTTATCGAGTCCATACTCAACCTCCACAACTCAGCCTTATGGCAGTAATTGTGTGCTGTGTGATAGTGTTTGTGCTTCTGATTATCATCTCAATGTTGTTGTTTCTGTTATTCAAACAAAGGCGTCAGCTACGTTCTAAAGAACAAGAACTTAAAATTGCACGCTTTAAACCACGACCTAAATCGACAAACTTAGAGTTCCAAGGTGCAATGGCACCTTACATCTCGTCAAACGGGTACTTGGAAAAAAACAAATGTGCCAATGATAACGAATATACAAAGCCATATATGGCACCTGTAAACACTTATGTAACCCCTATGAAAAACGCGGTATGAGATTTGAGATTTTCATATACAGTAATGTACAAAATGTTTAACTGCCCTTGCGTCCCTTCGTTTTGTTTTTTGTACATTTTTTTTTAAAAAATTTTTTTGTATGATAGTTATATAAGTGATAGGGTGGTGATGTTTCTGTGACGAAATAATGGACAAATGTTTATTCACATAAGCCATTTATTGTGTAATGCAATTTTAAAACTACATAGAACCGTTAGTCCAGGGCGCTCCGAATTTATAATGTTTCTTTTAATTGCTTTTAATTTTTAATTTTTCATTTATTTCATGTTTGAGGGATTGCAATTGAGCCCTAAATCTCCTACATACACCACATACAAGAACTGTGATAAGAGTTTAACTGTGCTTCGAACCAGTGTACAGTTTTATGTAATGAGGTGTGGATATTTTGATTTTTAATTTAATAGGATTGGAAGAGTTGATAATTTCTTATTTTTGTTTTATTTTGTCGTAACAAGAATGTATAAAAGTTTCCTTCCCATTCCTGTTGTAAATTGGCAATAAGTCAGGATTGCAGTTGTATTCCATGAAAACTGTTATTAGGCCTGAAAGAAGTAATACTATTATATCCTTGACTATTCCATATATGTCGTACTTGTTGTGCAATAGGAATCTTAGGACAACCCCCAGAAAAAAAAGTGGATAGAATACAATTAGATCCACGATTTATGTACTCTTGGATAGGAGTTTTTTGTACAACGAATCGTTTAGTAACTTCCTTTCAGGTGTAAACTGGCTTCTGTACAATGTCTACGCTTCTTAACACGAGGTACTTAGCTTTTTCTTTCATTAGTTTTTAATCTTCAATATAATTTACGAATTATTGAGAAAGGAATTTACATTCAGTTTACATTTTTTTAAAAAAATACTACATGGCAATGAGAATGTAAATATTAATGGAACAAAAGAAAAGCCAATTATTTATTTGTCCGTAGAAGTAATGTTATTTATTAATTTGTTCTGAATAGTTTAGGAATGGCCTATCTACTTGTAAAAGCTAGCAAATTATCAGTTATGAAACAATGTTTATTTCTTGTAACAAAAATTCGTTAAACTCAGCAGGCTGAGACAGGTAGAGTTAAGAGTTTAAAACGATGTTAACGTATCACGAAAAAATAACGAAGTGTTATGTTTTTTTTATTTTTGACATTTTAAGAAGATACATATCAAAAGTATTTGAGTTTACTTTTGAAAATTGAAATTAGCATAAAATGAGAAAAGTAGATATCTTAGAAAACCGTCAGATTTTTTTGTCAATAGTAAAAGGACATTTTTAGTTGAATGATGTGTTTTAGGTTTTAAGTAAAAACCTTATGTGTATATATCATTATAAGAAAATACAGTATGCTGCTATTACCAGTGTAAGTTTTCTACCTGAGAATAAATTTATTTGTTTATGAACTTTACACGGTCTGTTTTCCATTATCGATCACTGCCACGAACATATCATACAAATCAATCTTGGTTCTTGAGAGTTGATCATGATTCTGGACAGTTCTAACCCCTCAAAATTTTGGGCACATCCAAGCATCCTTTGCACATGAGCAAACTGCACCGATGATAAATTTGAAGTATAAGTGTATGTGCCATCAGATTAAATTGAAGACCACTACTGTCAACTACTTTTACTTTAGAACCATGATCTTTAAAGTTTTAACTACTCTCTTAACTCTCGTTTTGGTTGTCCATTGCGAGGACGAAACGGAATTTGAATTGTGCCGTAAGTATACATTTATCTTAAGGTTTGATTAAATTAAACTGGTTATGTTAATACGTAAATTTTGACAAATGAGATAAACAATTCAATACAATATTTTTTTAAAGTGCTCAGAAATTTTAAATTTTTAAAATCATTTTTCCTTCATTAATCATTTCAACATTATATACAATTAAGTAATTTAAAGTTTTTAATATTTGACACCTGAAAATGAAATATGCAACAGTTTCTCGGGGAATTGTGTTGCGAGTTGGATCAAATCACCTTAAAGTGTGTGTAATTGTGGCCGTCAATGTAAGGCTATCCACATAGTTTAATTCAAGTTACGATGTCAGATAACTTCTTATCGCATCATGTTGTTATCTACTATTCAAATTACGCCAAACCAGGCGAATAGATATTTTTTAAAGACTATGGCATTAAAACACGTGTTTTGAAAAACCTAATTGCATAAAACCGGATCTTTGATAAAATGTAGTGTTGCAAGCATATTTTTTTCATTCGGTCAGCTAACTTATATCTATTTATTTTGATGACCTCTTAATTGTGATCTGGTCAGTTTCAAAGTACAACTAGTATTACGTACCCTACATCCTGTTTGTAATCAAGATTTACAAAACAATAAATGTAAATAAAATGATTTTTATAACAAAATATTTTTATTTTAGCATCAGCAGTAGGAACTGGCGAAGTGTTGGCTGTAAGAGTTGTTCCCTGTACTAAACAAGGTAACGCCTGTATCTTACGAAGAAATCACGAGGTCCAGATTGAGATTGACTTCAAACCTTGTAAAGATTATTGATAGTTGACAGTCACATTCTTACATTGATTGAATTCTTCTTTAATTTAGCTGTAGACACTACGGTCTTGCAACATCAAGTTCATGGCATTATCGGAGGATTTCCAATGCCCTATCTTGGCTTGGAAGGAATAGATGCCTGTGCGAAAATTGATCCTGTCCTTGATCCTTGCAGTTTGCAAGCAGGAACCACTTATCACTACAAATCAACTATGAAAGTTCTTCCTTCTTATCCTGCGGTAATCATCTTCAATTTAATCCTCACTTTTAATCTTTGTCCTCTAACCTATTCAATGATATAATTTTTTCTGTCTACTGGTTTTTCTTTATAGATTGGACTGAAAGTGCGCTGGCAACTAATCGGACCAGTTACTCCTGATAAAAACGTACAAGTGTGTGTTAATATACCCGTACAAATAGGAGATTAACTGAATGAAGTTTAATAAAAAGAACAAACGATTAATTCAATAGGTGTTATTGCTGTGAAGTTTGAAAACACGTTTCTTCAGTGTGTTGAATATAAATATACGCAATAAAAGTTGATCAAAACCCCTAAAATGTGTCTTTTTAAATTATTTATTGTTTTTGACCGTAAAAAAAATTTAAAATAACATTCGAAACAAAATGTTTGTTGTTTGAAATTGGCGCCACTAGGAGTTGCCTTCAACAAACAGATGAGATTGGTAGATAATCAAAATCGCTTGATAGCGGTTGCAGTGTGGTATGCAGAGGTCAAACAAAATTCATCATCAGAAATTTCTTTGAGATTTTAAAAAATTTTTAGATTCTAAATAATTCACTATTGTTTTATTAGTTTACTGCGGAATATTCCGTTTATCAGTGCTTCCGGTTTTGAGTCTGGGCACTCGGAGTCCATGTTGCGGCTGATTGTCACACATTTTTAGAAGTCTTTGTGATGACAAATAACTACAATTCCTTTTAAGCTATAAGTTAAAACTTAATACTGCTGTTAAAATTCCAAAATGGACGCTAAAGGACGCAAAGTGATCGTTTGTGATAATGGTACAGGGGTAAGATGAGTAAGAATTATATCATAGGCCTAACTTAACTTTGTGGGAGGGGCAGGAAATATTCAAGCCTATAGTTAAGTAAACTTTTATTAAGGAATAACGCATGATAATTCTTTAAACTAGTTGGGGTTTATTTTTAACACAAAGCAAAAGTTTAGCGGAATGAAAACTAATCTACGTTTTAAAATTGCAGTTTGTAAAATGTGGCTACGCCGGATCAAATTTTCCGGCTTTTATATTTCCATCGATGGTTGGAAGACCCATTATTCGAGCAGCCAGCAAAATCGGCGACATCGAAATAAAGGTATTAAAACTAATTCATCTATTTAATATGGCCTCACTCATCTCTGAATCACTAAACTTAAAATGAAAAAAATAAAACAAAATAAAACATTCCTCATGCTTTCTACCACTTCATTTGGAATTCTAATTTGAATCATTATTTATAATTGATTTTTATATACAGGGTGGAATGATAAAGGTGAGTTGATTCCGAAGTTATGCACACACAAGTTTTAGAATTTACACAAAAGAACAAAATTCAGAGCCCCAAGCTTTTAAAGACCAGTTCTTTTTTTTACTATTCTAAATATACATTTATTAAATGTAATGTAAATTGAGAATGGTGCATCTTTTCAACCTGTGCTGCCTAGGACAGCAGTAATAACAGACAAGTAAGTAAAACAATAGCCAGAGTGCTGCCTGGATTGCTGTAGAACGAAGTCTTTATCTTTCCACACCCCTTGCATGTGACTTATTGTGCCTTGTTTATTTGCCCCATAACTTTATTCAAACAATTTTTACAAATTGTTGTCTTTTTAAATGTAAATACCAGAGTTGGCGTTTCGTGTTTTGTAGTAACTACTTGTTTTTTTCGATTTCATTAAACTTGCATGGGTATTTGAAGTAAATATATTTTTTTAGTATGTTTCAGGATATTAATCAGGTACAGAATTCTGTTCGCAAAAATAAAGCTTACTGGTGTTTCTTTTCCAGGACTTGATGATTGGGGATGAAGCCAGCAAACTTCGCTCAATGCTTGAAGTTACTTACCCAATGGAAAATGGGATTGTGAGGAATTGGGAAGACATGTGTCATGTATGGGATTACACGTTTGGGAAAGACAAAATGAACTTAAATCCTTCTGAATGTAAAATTATGTTGACGGAGCCGCCCATGAATCCCACAAAGAATCGAGAGAAAATGATTGAAGTAAGGATTTTCGGAAATTCAATTACCGACTTTTAATTACAACTTTTGTATTTGTATTAGGTAATGTTCGAAAAATATCGGTTTGCCGGTGGTTATATCGCAATACAAGCTGTTTTAACATTATATGCCCAAGGTCTACTCACTGGTGTTGTAGTAGACTCCGGTGATGGTGTCACTCACATTTGTACAGTGTATGAAGGGTTTGCCCTACCTCATTTAACCCGCCGATTGGACATCGCGGGTCGTGATATCACTAGATATCTAATAAAAGTATGCTTAAATTTTGTAGTATACAAAATTTACTGTAAATTTTGTCTACTATAATTACATTTATTACCTTAGTTATTACTACTACGCGGTTATGCTTTTAACCATTCAGCAGACTTTGAAACTGTTAGAATGATGAAAGAAAAGTTGTGCTATATTGGTTACAATATAGAACAAGAGAAGAAGCTAGCTTTAGAAACAACAGTCTTAGTCGAGTCTTATACGGTAAGTTTATAATTTTTTTTGTTATGAAAATGTTAATTTTAATGATGAATACATTACACTTGAAATTAATGAAGGTTTCTCTAAGAAGCACTGAAAATAATTTACATTGTTAAATATATTAAGCCAATGTGTGAAGCGATGTTAATCTTTCTTTTTTTATTAGTTACCTGATGGACGCATAATAAAAGTCGGGGGTGAACGATTTGAAGCACCCGAGGCTCTCTTCCAACCCCATTTAATCAACGTGGAAGGACAAGGAATCGCAGAATTAGTATTTAATACGATTCAAGGAGCCACTATTGACATACGGCCCGACTTGTATAAACATATAGTACTCAGTGGTGGTTCAACGATGTATCCCGGTCTTCCAAGTAGATTGGAAAGAGAAATAAAACAGTTGCACTTAGAAAGAGTGCTCAAAGGAGAAACAGATAAATTGGCGGTAAGTTACAGTTCTAGTTTGTTTTTTATTTCTTTATTCAATGATGAACTTATTTGCACCTGAATAAATGAAGGTTTTCTCTAAGAAGCACTGAGAATTTAATATTTTTGTACTTAAAGAAGTTGAAAGAAATTCTTGTGTTTTAATTTAATTTTCTTCAAATTTTATAGAAATTTAAAATCCGAATTGAAGACCCACCAAGCCGTAAAGACATGGTGTTCATTGGAGGAGCTGTACTGGCTGAAGTAATGAAAGATAGAGATTGTTTTTGGTTAATGAGAGAGGAATATTTAGAAAAAGGGATGAATGTTTTGGAAAAATTAGGTCATTCGTCGAATTAGAAGAAATCGTTTTTTTTTTTTTTTTTTTTTTTATTGTTTTGGGTGTCTTAAATTGTGACTAAGTCAATTTTTATATACCATGAACATAAATTTACAAAAAATAAAATATATACCCCCGCGATTTATAATAAGTCTGATTTCTTTTTGTATCGCAATAAATTATGTAAAACATTCCATACGACTAGTAATTTTATTTTTTCATTATTTGCTATCTGACTCGGTAAATGCTTTATGGGCTGAACTTAATGTTTCAGTTGGGGAGTAAACTTGTAATTAATGCTAGTTAATAAATTTTTAATAAAACTGAAGTGTTGCGTTGAAATTAAAGTGTCAAAGGCCACCTCACATCTGCCCTGCTAGCTCAGTCGGTAGAGCACGGGACTCTTAATCCCGGGGTCGTGGGTTCGAGCCCCACGTGGGGCGCACATTTTTTTTTTCTTTTTTAAGACATCTAAATCCTGACATTTTACAATTTTGGTGTTTTACTTTAGGGACTATTTTGGGCACATTACAAATTGTGTACACCGAACTTAATAATTTCAGCCGGTAGTAGCTTTATCCGGATGTGGACCCACACCTGCTTCCTGTGTGATCCATAGAAGAACTTCCAGGTGACTGATTTTAAATCAGAATCCTATTACCCATTAGACTGATGCGTGACGTGCGAGAAAATTTTTAAGGCCTCTATTCAGTATCTGGTTATTGTGTCAGATGCCTAAGTATTCCTAGAGGAATTGCTTAGACTATTGGAATCTATTGGGGTGGGGTTCTCTTTTTAAGGAAAACATTAGAGATTTGCCGCGGGGACTAATCAGTCCCATGGTGATAGGTGGCGGAAACACTGGGTTCCCACCTTTGTGTTGGACTGTTTTGTGGTTCACATGGATTTTCAGCACTGTCAACGGTCGCATGTCATCGTCTATGCAGCAATTCGTGATGTCAACTTTGCTGTCTGATAAATAATCCAATTCGACCTTTCATCATTCGGAAGTAAGTAGGTTGTTTCGCTGCTACTGTTTTTTATGTGTTTTTTTTTTTACTTGCTCACTTTTTCTAAAAATGTTTTTGTGCCTATTACGATAAGTGCTTGTTAAGTTGTTCTCTTTTTATACATCGTTTTTAATGATTAGAAAAATTCAGTTTCAGCTAAATCAACTTGAAGTAGCAAAAAAGTTTAATGAAATATTTTAAATAATCATGTCTATGGTTGGGCAACTGCTTCTCGTCTTTCCCACGAGAAAATAAGTCACACTTGAGTTAGAAGGTACTTTACATACGGCTGTTTATTAGTTTTATTATTTGAAAAGGTAAAAATATTTTTGTTATCTTTTCAAGTTTTAAATTATTTTTACCTCCTTCTATGCAAATTAGATTAGTTTTCATTTTGCATAACTTTATTTAGAGCTCGATACGAAATATAAAGAGCAGTCTGAACAATTGAGCGAAGTTCAGAGCAAATTTTCTCACAATTTTTGCTTTAAGAAGATGAGTCAAATACATATTCCCATATCACTGCTTATTGTGTGAGAAAACCCCTGGGAAAACGTGACCTCAAATTTGTAATTGAGATGTCTACAACCCATCCACCTAGGAAAAGAAAAAAATGACTGCACCCATCCATTTGTGTGCATGTCAAAAACTTTTATTTAACTGGCGTTTACAAAAAGTTCTTTATATTTATCTTCTATAAAGAAAATCTATTAGGCAGTCAAATGTGTGAAATTTTTTTCTCTTCACTTTGTGAAGTTGTTTCTTGGATGTGGAATTTAATCCCTGAGGTCAGTTTCGAACCCTCCAATTTTTTTTAAAACTTACCCTAACCTTTCAAGTGCAGTTGTCAAAACGAAATTTAAAATATTCCATCAAATTTATGTGTAATTTTAGGGAAATTGCCCTTTGCCAATTTATTACTTTATAACACTTTTGAATTCAAGGTAAAAAGAGGTTAATTACAGTTATTATTACATCCCCCAACAAGAAAAAAATTTCTGAAAAGTCCTAAAAAAATTCGAGAAATATTCTCAACACGGGGAAAAAGTTTATTTCCTTTTGTTCTTTACCTCAAACTAATTGACAATTAATATGGGCCAAAAAATGTTTCTCTCAATTAACAATAATTTCATTTTTTTAGGGGTTTATTATGGCTGAATAACTCTTTTCCCCTTGTGTTGCAGATTGACACTTCACGCAGGCTGGATGCAGACAAAAAATGTCAACGTTGGACGCCAAAATCCAGAAGTGGGTGGAGATTTGTTTATGGTTGACATAAAATCTGATCACTTTGAACAACTTTTAAAAGTTTAAAATTTATTTATTTATGCAAATGATATTTTTAAAGAATTTCCAGATTTAAGTGTTTTATCACTTCATCTTTGTGTCGTAAAAAATGATGATACATGTCAGTACCCTGGAATTTGACATTTGTATGAATAGCTTGATTTTTTTTTTAACCTGTAGTGCACCGCAACCTATCATTTACTCAGTTTTGTACAAGGATTCGAATCTTTTTAACCTATAATCAATAAACAATAGGAAATAACCTATTAAACCTTTAACCAAACAAGAATGCACACAAAAATTTCGGTGATTTTAAAATTAAAAACACCCAAGAAATTTGAATGTCACGACTAATACAAAATAATCAAACTTGGCGAGAAAAAGTGAGGCTAAGAACCAGGTGCAAGTTAATTACTTCTAACCCAAATCGTGACTCACAACTGCTTTTTAGCAAATTTGTAATCAATAAAACGAGAATGTGCAAATGATTTATATGCAAATCACACACAACTTTTTCCAAGTTTATCTATATGTTTACACAGTGTCATACTAATCATCTCTATTTATTTATATTTTTTATGATCTGTTTTTTTAACATATTCTTTAATATCTGACAGATGGATCAAGAGTCTGTTTCCGAAACACCCTTACAAACTTCCCAATCAACTTCAGAAAACAAAGCTCCGCCCTTGCCCCCACGGCTCTCTGCACTGCAACGATCCCACCCTCATGGACTAAGTGGCCTGAGGCATCCAGGTAAGGAGACAAGTTACCTATTTTCAATGAGGTTGAGTAACCAGCAACACAGAATGGATGTTCTGTGCTAAGTGTGACTATTGACAGGATAAAGCCATATTCACCACTTATGTATACAGGTAAAACTTTAATAACTTTTATAAATCAATGTTTTACCTGAATTATCAGAACAATTATAATTATTTTTTGATGATATTTTATGGTTGGGAGAATATAAATATTTACACGGTTTATAAAAACTTTTAATGTAGGAAGTAATTGAAAATTTCCTGCGAAAGTTTTTCTTGCATTTTTAATTACATCTTGAAATACGAGGTTCGTGATATCTAATTTATTTCCTCAAAGTTACAACAAATGGAGTGTTGATGGGTTTGAAAAAGATAAATCCGCACACATTTTATTCTAATTAAAACGCACTGTCACGTGTTAAAAGGTGTCTAAATCCCTCTAATTTCACACTCGAGCAAATCCCCTCAACATTTCACCTCTAAAATACATCCCAAAGTAAATGGATTTAGTTGTTTTTATAAATACACAACCTCTTTATATGGAAATAAACAGACAGAAAAAAAATATTTTTAACTCCTATTATCATGGCTTGCATGTCCCCCTCCAGGTATAATTTACCTGCTCTCTTGGCGTTCGTTTTAATCGTCTACCTCACTGAACTAAAGTGCAATGTAGGGGAAAGACTTGTATCTCGTTTCTGACCTTGACTTTAGAGCAGATCAAGCCCTTTTTCTCAGAGTTGGATTTGAAGCTTGGATTCTGACTTCTTAACCTCATACAAACAACCTATTTACAAAAATAACTTACAGGTTAGTTTTGTTGTTTTTATTATTTGGTTGACACGTTAAAAGCGCGTAAATTCTATTATTGAAAAAAATAACCCGCTTCTATTTTAAAGCTGCACTTTTCAAGTTCTTAATTAAGGAGACAGTGAGAAGAAATTTCCTGCTAAATATTTTTTAGTACAGCATCCGCCGTGGAATAGTAATTTTTCAAAGTATGTTTTTGTAAGTCTTAATTAAGAATTCGAACGTTGATAATGTTCATCCTGTGCTCACGAAATTTTTTTAAATGTGTGAAGGTTGGATAGTTCTTCAAAATAGGATGTCGACTATTGAGCAAAGAATTTTCGACCACATGCTGATCATTTTTTTGGAAATGTTGGAGCTTTGCCCCTACCAATTACCCATGTGCTGCAAGCACTTCGGGCATTACTCATGCCAGGGAAATTAGCAAGGGAGGGTACAATAAATGGGGTTATTGTCTGCAAAAAGGTCAAGGGGCATATTTCTTTACAACTTAAGATTCATGCTGTGATTGGCGCCAGGTGCTTGAATAATCAGTTTTTATGTCTTGTCAATTTAATATTTTTTTTTCTTTACACATTTTGTTTTTTTAAACAGATCCTTCAGCTTACTCTGCGTACAAATCAGTCCCTCCGCCTCGGCCGTATCACCCACCACCTTACAGGATGCCTCCAATACCACCTGACACGTATCCGAAATTTGGAAGTGAGCCAATCCTACCAGGCACAATGGGTGAAGTGGCTGTTCCGTTACACATGTATTCGTCTAAATATCCACCACCCGTGAGTGTGTTAATTGAAAATTGTTATGATGTAATAGAAAAGGAAAACTGATAGGTCAGGTGTGTCAGAAGTTAGCGTGTTTATGAGTCCAGTGTCAAAGGGGAGCCACGAGGGAATGACCTGACTTGGCTCGTGGACATTCCCAGGGTTTTAAGTTTCATTTTAAATCAAGAGCACGTTTTCAAGATGAATTATTATGAAATCGCTAAGTTTTATTCAGCATTTTTTCACTTAAAAGTTTTTTTAAAGTGCGGTATGGTATGCAAAAATGTTGACTAGGCGACTATACCGTAAAAAAAAATGTTTAGATGTGGAAGATAAGCCTTCGTTAAAAAAATATTATAAACCAGGAAACTTCAAAATGAAAATCAAGTTTTTTGATATAGTAATTTATTTAATTTTGAGAGCTTTTAAGAAACATGTTAAAATGCGAAGCCAGACGCGCGTAATTGCTAATTAAAAAAGAAAAATTATGTGCCCAGTGCAATAACAGGAAGGGCAGATCTGTAAAAATGTTAGTTTTTTGAAAATTCCACTTGTTTTTATTCCTTAGAATAGAAAGGAAATAACGCAAACAGACTGGACTGACAAGAAGTTTGACACCCCAAGCCCACGGATTCCAAAGTTGGCAGAATTAACTCAGCATTCACGCACATCGCATGGAGCAGTTGCACCTGAATCCGGCGTGCCCCCTCCACGCGCACAAGTGTGGGTGGATGAAAAACAGGTAAAGCTACTTAAAATGCACCTCATCTTCATATTTTTAAAACCATTTTTGTCGACTTCAAAATAAATTTTAATTTCTCGCTTCTACTTAGCCAGTTGATTAATGGTTCTTTTCTAGCAAAACATAACAAATAAAGGGCTGATCCTGCAACATAGATGGCGCGCTTTGCTAAATCATCCAAGTGAAGGTCAGCAAGATCAGAAGAAGGATTTAGACAAAGCTAAAGTATTTAAATGAATGTTTCTAAGTATATATTGTACTAATTAAAATTTGTAGATGCGAGTAGAAGGGGAACCTCTCTTACCGAACTCAAGAAGAGCTATTTCTTACCCTGAAGGAATAAGCAACCCTGCACTTGAGGAAGAAGGATATGTGGTAAATTACAGAACCCAAAATAATTTTATACTTAAAATAAATAAAACCTTTTTTATTTTAAACTAAAAGCCATCAACACCTAATCAGCGCAGTGAAGGTTCCAGAGGGCAGGTTCTTTTGGAAACAAAACCTGAAGTTAATTCTCACATTTACCACGCTACTCCAATATTACCAAATGGTCAAAACAGGTATACATACTTTTATTCAAGTAAAAAAAAATATAACATTAATTTTAATGAATCTAAACAGAGTTCCTTCTGAATGGCCAGCTCATCTACAAGGCTATATTAGGCCATATCCACAAGAAAGTGTGCAGCACACTCATTGGCCAACCAATGGTTTGCCACCCAGGCACAATCCTGGCCCAGAAAAAGAGGCGCACGCTAAATCAGAAAATAAAGAAACTGGTGAGCCAACCGGAGATTGCTACGAAACATCTGAAGCCTCAAACGAACCAAAGACGAATGGCATTGACCATCCACCTGAAGTCGGTCCAAAACCAGGCATTTGTTCTCCATACAGCCATTATCAAAATTCATCTGATATTCAATATTACCAGCAAGCATTAATTATTCCAACAGACGTCAAGTTTCCTCAAAAGACAATGTTTAATGATAAATTAAAGTTTAACCAAGGTTCCCTGCCAGAATCGTTTTACAATATGACTCCACAAAGTCGTGCTTCAGCAAGTTCTTCAGACTACGAAAAAAATGCGCATACGTCAAATACTCATACTGCTTCCGAATCTGGCAGAGGAACAATGGCCCCATCAGTTAAATCCAGTTCATTGAGTGGTACGTTGGATTCGAGTATGGAGTCGTCTGATGCGTCTCCTACACAATTATGTCGGAAAGATGAGCAAGACAAGGAGTTGCACCAAGTCATGAAAAGTCACTCTTCTTCCGCATTGTCACGAAGTGTCGAATCGACAATAAGTGACAGCACGTCAATTACGCCACCACTGCCACCCTTATCTCCAACTAAAAATCCCTCCCATTCAAGTGCAACTGTTCCTAGATTGCCATCGAAATATAAAATGTCTTTGAGGTAAGAAATAAATCTTATTTCGATAAAAGTTTTGTAATATAATCTTAAAATGTAGCACTCCGATTTTGAACGACCCATTGAATGGGCATTCATCAGAATCTAAGGAATGGTCAACACAACAGATGCCCAGTAAACGATACGGTCAAACGATGAGTCGTATACCGGATCCAATAAGCTTACGAAATAGTAGATTGACTACTAATGGCAACATACCACTTAATCAAACACGAGCAAAATCTAGAGCTCCAATTGGTAAGATCTAGCGTTGATTACAACACAGTTTATTTTAACAATACTTTCCCTTCGGCTAGTGCTGAATCCTAGTCTGGTTCACTTAAACGAACCTGTCGACGGCGATGTAACTTCTACAACAACTGGATTAGACATGGAAAGTCTGTTAGATGACGTCAGTGGCAGTAGTGAAAGTACTGACTGCGAGGGCAGCCCATCAAGTGACGTTCATGAATTAAGAAGGCAATTGGAGGGTCTGGAACAAATGTATTCGGAGGTAATATTTTACATTTTTAAAGTAAATTGAAGTACAACATTTAATGCATTTCAGGTTCTTAAAATGCTTGGCGTTAAATCTCGAAACGGTCCAACTAATTCAAGACAATTGAATGATTCTAAAAGCAAGAGAAAAGTGCATGGTAGTCTGTCATCTTTAACTGGTAAAGGATATACCAGTTCTGCTAGTAAACCTAGAGCTTTTGGAGATAAACGATACGACAAGAGGAGGCAAACTCAAGAACCGAAGTAAGTTGAATTGCTAAAATTTTACAATTAGAATTTTTAAAATTATTTTTTATCTTTTTCAGAGGGGTTACTAGGAGGTTCCAACGGCTAGAATCTCACGTAGTTACCCTGGCAAGGAGTGTGGCTCATTTAAGTTCCGAGATGAGAACACAGCACATTATGTTTCAGGTTTGTTATACTAGAATTGTAATTTGAGACAATTATTGATTGTTTTTATATTTAGGAAATAGAAGGACTTCGTCGAGAAGTGAACCAACTGACTGATCAATATTTGGCATTGAGATTAAATGTTGGAGGCGGTATGAATAAGACAGCTCGAGGTGGAAGCAGCGAATGGGACAATTTCAGATCTTCTATTCCATCTATGACAAATCCAACGAGAATAAAAAAACTTGCTAAGTAATAATTTTCTTACGATTTCAAAGACACGATTTTTATAACGTCTGTTATTATTTAGGTTTTTTGGGGATGAACCACCGTTATTGAGACTCTTCCTAAAGAAATTGGGTTATGAGGTACAATTTTGAGCAGGATTCAAATTCTGGATTTTTGTTAATTACATATAATTTTCTCTTATACTCCCAATTAGAAATATGCCTCCAACTTTGAAAATGAAAGAATTGGCATGATAGAATTGCCCTACTTGACTGAAGAACGGCTTCAGAAGATAGGCATACCAATGGGACCAAGAATGCGTATTTTACAAGAAGCTCAAATGTCTTTCAGACAAGAGCATTTTAATATTTACATTGTGTAATTAAGAATTATTTAGTTAATAGCTAATAAATGCATAGACAATCCTATAATAATAATAATAATGATGGCTTTTTTTATAGATCATGGATTAAGGTTTTGTAAGCAAGTTTAAGAGTATGGCTAGTTGATTGTAAAAACAAATAAGTAGTTTATTTTCAACTTCCCATCAATACGGTGGATACCAATTATTATTACAAGTAATAATAACAGTGTTTTTATCTATGCAACAATACTGGTTGTCATTCATCAGTTACTTATGCCTTAGCATTATGCAAATTGTTGTGGCCGATAGGCCTAGACAATAAAAAAGCATACTATTCACTTATGTAAAATATAAAAATAGCAGAAAATGTTGTAGGATGATATTGTAGTTCAAATTTATATCCAAAAAAACCATCCAAATTGCAGGAGTTGTTATAAAAGACACATTCTCTATTGATGTATAATTACAGATAACTCTGGAACCATGAATTTGCCAAAATCTAAGTTTACTCGGAAATTACAATTAACGGAGCTGGCGTTTGATTGCCTTGTCAGACTCTTAAAAAGACTACTTCATGTTGAGAGAAATTATTTAGAAAGTATGAAAACAGACAATAGATCGCTAAGCAGGTTGTGGACCAGCAAATGGAGGAAGAGTTCATCAGTACGTGAGAAAATAAGAGTTGCATTGGTCAACTATTTTCAGAGACTACGTAAGTATATTTTAACTATGTTGTGAATCAAACTGATAAAATATTGCTTTGTAGCAAATGACTATAAAGATGAATTGTTGGCACGATTCACTAGATACGAATCGGGTGTAAATGTCTGGCATATTATGCCTTTGCTTTATGAATCCCAAACAAGACTCAGGCTTGACTTTCGAAGTGCCGAATTTGACATGATGGCTTTTTTGAAAATTTGCTCAGAAAAATTTCGTGTAAAATTGTGTAATAATTATGCAATTATACTGCTACAAGCTTTATACTTTATTTCAGCATTTGACGTATTTAAAGCTGCCAAGATTTTGCTATCTGACAGGACATATGTGTGACAAAATGCGCCTGTTCATGCCTTTATTAAATTGTCTAGATTTGAACCAAGTAACTTTTAGTGATGATGTAATGCCAAGCTTAGCTAAAATGCAGTTGGAAGAACTGATATTAACCAATACACGGTTAACCAACGAAAGTTTGAGTGAATTGTGGAATTACGAAGCGAGAATCAAAATGACTTTAAAGATAATAAGAATTGCAAACACTTTAATAAGTCTGGAAGGATACATCGAAGCATTGCAAAAGTTGCCCAAGCTTGTAGAATGTGATTGCACCTGCTCGTTGATGTTAGCGGTTCCAAAAGAATTTATCATCGCTTACATGCATTTAACAACTTTAACTTTGAAAGACCATTACAGTAACATAGAAAAGGCATTACAAAAGACAGCCATTGCTTTGCCTACGTTGACTAACATTACAATTTGCACTGATTCGTACAGTCCAAAATTATTGAATACTCTGACGTACCAAGGGAATTTAAGGCATTTGTCATTTGTGAATGGTGAAGAACTGCGAAATTTTCAGTTTTCTAATTGCCTTCACAGCCGCTTTAAAACTCTGCTAGAATTTTCTGTGCATGACTTCCATAACATTTGGTTTGGTCCCGAAAATGATTCCCAAATTTTTACAATTTTAGCCATGTGCCCTGTGTTGGAAAAATTATCATTTTCAGTTTGTGAGGGATTGTCAAACCAGGTTGCAGTTATGATGGCTCGATTATTAAAACGCAGTAATTTGAAGTGTTTAAGTTTTCATAACTGTTGCAATTTAGAACACATAGGACTTGTCTATTTCTTTGAAATTCCCTCATTAGTCCAATGTGCTATTACGTTAAACACTACACTTGGAGACCAAAGATCACAAGAAATTAAGTCTTTGGAAAAAGAAGCGGAAAGAAATAATGTAGAGCTCAAGGTTACATATTACACCTAAAATGTACCTTCAAATGTATTAATTTTTTAAATTTATTAAAAACCCAAAAAAATTGTAATTTTTCTACTCATTCGTATTTCTTTCCAGCCAGGGAACCACTCTTTATAAAATTATGAAATTTTTCTTGTGACTGTTATTGTCAATGTTTTAAAAATATTATTCTTAACAAATAGATATTCTCGATGTAAAGACTCGGATTGTTACCCACAGATGGCACGCAGTACCAGTCCGCAATGAGTCACAGTTTATATGACAAGACATATGGTAAATAGTTAGAAATCTGTATTAATTTTTAATAATTTAAAGAATGAGCTTATTTATTAAAAAAGTAGTATGAAGGTGCTCTACTGTTCATAAAATTTTGTTAAATAACAAATTATTGTCATTAACAAGAAATTACATCATTATAGAACACTAACAAGTTAAATATTCAATGTTTATATGAGCTCATTTGCATGCATAAGGAATGATTCACAGTCAATAGTAGAAAAGTAAATGGCGTCGTTGAAGACGTGACGCTTGGCAAATTGAATGGACAAGTAAGTGTAATAATTTAAAGTACGAGCTTAAACTATGTTCATGACCATTTAAAAAAATTTTTTAAATTTAATATATAATTTTAATTTTTCACACATGCTGTACTTTTCCAGAAATTTCGTTTTGGAGAAAAAGGCACTACCACTACGTAAGTAAAATTAAGCTTTCATTTAATCTCTATTACTTATTAAGATTTTTTTTTTTTTAGATACAGATACAAAATTCTCCTCTGCCCTCCAAGCATATGTAATACCCTAAGCTTTCCCTTCGAAGGCGACTGAGATGATAGACAACTCGCGGTTAAGTACTTGAGCTTGGGTAGTAACTAAGATCGTCAGAGTTATATCGGAAATTTCGGTGTGCTCGCACTTCTTCTTAATTCCAAGGTAGATTTTCCGTAGAGTCCGATGAGATGTTGTAGCCCAGTGAGATTTTTTTCTTTGACCTGTTCCCTTCACCGCGTTCCCTCTGCTGCGTTAGCACGATTTGAGCGCTGATCGAGTCCCGTAAGATCCTCGTGTACGCTCTCTCGTCTACGCTGTTGAGGTTGAACGTTTGTGAGGAGGAATTCAGGAATTGGGAAATTTCCGCTGGCGAGCTCGCATTCTCTTTGGATTCCGGGCTTCTGCTTTTGTTGAGTTGGGGAGTTTTTTGCGATTCGAGCGCAGATGAGCCATCTGTATTGCTCTCGCATTATTTTTTACGATTGAAGAAGTTTCTACTTTTGAGCTCGTCTTTTCCGTGCAGTCTGCTTGTTTCATCTGTTAACACTCGATCTGAATTGGCTGAGGGAAGCGTTAGGTTTGTGCTTAAACTAAGGCAGAATCCACTACAAACCAGTTGAAGATTAGTTAGCGGGCAATGAAAATCGGATGAACTACAAGTATATTTTTACTGAAGAAAGTTTTACAAATTTATTTTGTTAATTATTTTTCACTTAATTTTTTCGGTTAAAATTTGATTGTTTTTCTTGTAGATTGCCTCAATCTTGTCACAATACATGATGGAATACTGAAAGCGGGTAAGAAGCGTTTGTAGTTGTATTAATGAAAAATTTTAAACATATTTTATAATGAACATTATGTGATCTAAGCTGTGGGATTGAGCTATCAATCGTAAATTCCGCACACGACTTGTATTCTGCAGGTCAAATGTTTGTTGCCGTATTGAAGCTCCATGAACTCGTACTACGCAATTTTCCCCTTTTGCTGTCGATTAAGAAAAAATCGGGTATTGTCTTGAAGAGAAGCCTACCGATATAAAGTAACGTAATCTAATGCCTAGCGTATTTATAACAGTTAAAATTCAATATTTACAATCATGTTTAATTACAGGAGTAATTTCTCAATTTTTACTGCCGTCAAATTCGGCTTTACTGATGTGCAAACTTTGTGGAGGATTCGTACAGTGTGTATGGAAGTTTTACATTTAACTACATCTGAGTAAGTACATATAATGATAACCTAACCTCGGTTCTTCTTTAATTTCCTCTGAGCTTTAGGTAATTTTCGAAAGATTTATAGGAACATATTCTTTCACAAGGGATATATTTACATATTTTTCCAAACTTATTTGCCCTATAAAAGTGTGCTCTAAAATGTTTTGCCTCAAGTTGTTTTCTAAACCAAATTTTTGTTTGGATTGTGGCTCCCTCCCTATTGGATATATATACACTGCACTGAAGGTCAAATCCTCTCTTTACGAACTATCAAACAATATCGATGATCCAGCCGATCATCGATATTCTTTGACGAACTATAAATGTGACTTTTTCATTATAGTTGAAGGTTAATTTCTATAATGATTTAATATGGGAACGAAATAACTAAAGTTTTAGTTACATTATTTCGTTGCCTCAGAAGGCGTTGGTAAAGGGTTAAAAATTGGTCATCAGTTGAAAACTATTGATCCGTAAAAGTTGCGTATGAGAGGAAAGAAATGACCGTCCTCGAAATGTTATAAAGATTAATTTTCAGAAAAAGTCAGTTTCCTTTAACGAAAAAAATATATTTATTTGACAATTATTCCTAATTTCGCTCTCGATGTTAAGACTCTGATTGTTACCTATAGATGGCACACAATACCAGTCCGTGGGCTTAGTCTATAATGCCCCGTTTATTATAAACTCGCACCCAAAACCCAAATTACTAGCGGTTTGCTTAAGCACCGCGTTATTTTCTTGCTTCGAAGAGACCAAATTAAATATTAATAATAGGTTTGAACAATTTATAACAATTACCTTTTTAAATTACTTCCTGTGTAGCTTTTACTGTAGACATTAAGTATTTGTAAGCCCAATTGGTTCAAACTAATTAGTAGAAGACACTAGTTAGTTAATAATTGAAAAATTGAAATGCGCCATTAATTAAACATGGCCGATACCTCATTCAACCACTACGAGTTTTATCCGTAATTGTCATTAAATTATTATCCGTCAATTCCTGCCTGTAAATGGAATTTATAATATGGCAAGCAATCTTAGTCCAAACGCTATAAAAAGTTCTAACTTCTAATATTGTTTATCAAATTTATATTTCAGATCTCGGAACATCGTACCTGAATCCTGTCATGTACTTAGCTTAGTACGTTGATCTTCAGCGGCAGCAATCTGTCATACGCTGACACATGTCATATTCAAAATTTATGGGAACTTGTACGTGAGAAAAACAGGTTATGATTTTTTACCTTCCTGGAAAACATTCTCCTGTGCGTGAAGTTGAGAAATTAACGTCAGAGCACCAGAGACGAGAAAAGTTTTAAGTGAAAGGACGTGAGCTGAGCAAAGATTAAAGGTATACTTGTTTTGCAATTTGAATTTGATTTGAAATAGTACACCTCAGTGGTCAAACTTTTCCTCACTGAATACGAACCTAATTTTATTAACAAAGCTAAAATTGCTTTCCAACCTTATTAGTGGAATGTAAATGGAGAGAAATATTTAATATTACTTCTGCCTTCTTCCCTTTCTGTACATGTTTGTACAAATTCCAGGGGGATTTCGTGGCAAGAGTTAATTAACGCAACTTGTAATTAGGGCTGTTCCTTGTAATCTTCCTTATCCCTCAGTTCCAATAACTGGCAGATACGTGAATATTTATAGGTCACAACTGTGTGTGAATAAACCTACCTACACACGCACTTATTTGAATTGTTAAATTCTGAGAAAATAGCTTCCATTAACCCTTTGACATTGGCTGTTTAGTTGACATATAATTTCCCGCCTGTACTTTTTTTTCCTCAATGATTTGCTCCTTGAAAATTTTATAAGAAGTCCTTTTTTCTTGATGAAATTGTAGTGAGAAGCAGAAAGAAATTATTTCGATTCTTCTTCAACGTTTCATGAAATTCGTTGGTACAATGAAAAGCAATCGTAAAAAGTTAATGCTTTTTCTGCAGTTAAAATCATAAAGCAGAAAAGTAAATTTTAAAAATTTACAACTTGAATTATATTTTTATAACGCCGGCTCTTGGCAAGTCATTGAAGTCTAATTAGACAAGATGACGTTTTAGCAAATCACACATACAGGTTTCTTCTTTAAACTACGTGCATCCATTTGTCTGGAGAAGTTAAAACTGCTTTTTTTTCTTAACATTCCAAGCCATAACCGCAAACGTTGGGCGCATACTCTCTTCTTGGAACTTATCTTGGGTGCAATAAATTAAGCTCCAACAACTGACATTTGCCAAGTTTGCAAGGATGGAAGCTCTTTCACACATACAAAAGCCACGCTTGTAATGAGTTCTACGGTCAGAGCCAACTTAACAAAATTTGTGACGTGTTTTACCACAGCTTTCCTCATCCATTTGCAGATAAAAAAATAAATACATCAAGTTAGAGTTGTAAGCTTTATTTTCCCT
Source organism: Pachymerium ferrugineum (assembly GCA_034686365.1). Classification (NCBI taxonomy): domain Eukaryota; kingdom Metazoa; phylum Arthropoda; class Chilopoda; order Geophilomorpha; family Geophilidae; genus Pachymerium; species Pachymerium ferrugineum. The sequence goes on from JAQGAS010000019.1 coordinate 69,506, forward strand.
TTCTCCTTGTGGTTCATGTATAGAAGAGAATTACAAGAACACAAAAACTTTGGGGTAAATGAATAATACTTTTTTTCCCCTTCAACTGCATTCTACTTAGTGTTTTCTGTGTGGTTTGTTAAGCGATCGTGTAAAACGTGGTAATGGGCGTGAAACCAAACGACTACTAAATTATAAAGAAAGGGCTTGCCTTTTAAATTTGGAGCGTACATGTTAAATATTCCCTTATATGGTAATTTTTTTTTAGTTAATAATGTATGTTATAGGCGGAATCTTGGGCATTCTCATTGGGGATGCAAGACGGCTTCCTTTTTATTATGATGTGTTAAAATTTTCCTTGACAAACTCGTTTCCCCTGTAATAAGCAGTTATACAAAGGCATTAAAAACTGTTTTAAAGGGTTCACTGAATTGCACAGTTCGGCTTTATTGTTTTGTGAAGAAGGTGATTTCAAATCGAAGTTTAAAACTGATTGCATTTGTAGGCAGAACTACAAAAATCACTGTCACCTGCTTCGTACTCAACATTTAATGAGTGACGTCGAATGACAGCGCTAGTGTACAGAAAAGCATGAATAATGCACTTCAAATTGCGGCTCTTTTGAACGTTGTTTCCATTACATTGAGAATTATTCTTTTACGCTTATTTAAAATTAATTTGGACTGAATTTGTGTACAATTTTGTTTCGCTATTTGAGGGAAATAATAGAGTTGCTCTGTTTGGTATAATATAAAAGAAAACATTTTCTCGTCTCTTTGAATATACGAGTTTTAAAGAGATAATGTTCTAAGTTAACTTTAAATATTTACGACTCTCTTTTTTATTGCAGATTCTTGTATAATGACAAATGAAAATCGACTCTAAAATTCCTAGCAATAAAAGGTAAGTCGTTTGAACTAGATAACATAAGTACACAAATACGCAAATTTTAAAGAGGTGAAGCTAAAAATTTATTTTAAATACTATTAATGACTTTTATTGCAGAAAGAAATAGAACGAAAATTTCCAGAACAGTGTGAAAGAATAAACGTAAGTCATTTAAACTAAATAATATAACAAACAAAAAGTTTTTGCATTGTGAATAATTAGGTCTTAATGGAGTAGAATTCATCAACAGCTTAGAAAACTTCTCCATTGAGGTGATTTATTAAACTAACCCTCCACTATAGTGGGACTAATTTATTCGCAATGCAGCTTTTGAATTTTCACTAATGGATGTGGCATTCTTCATCATTATATACGGTAACCAACTCATGAAACAGTCTATAAATTGTATCCAGCTAATAAATTCATAATCCATAAAAGCTGGAAGTAATACACTTCAGAAGTTTAAAATAGACTTTAGTTTTCAAAAATTATTGAAGTGTTGAATTACAGTACATACGTGACTATTAATGAATATTACTTTTTGTGTCATTCATTTACGAATTTGAAAGGAAAAGTCGGTAGTTAAACTAATGGGAATGACCCGTGTTATGCTCGGATAATTCAACAGTGATAATTCACAATTTATGGATCGAAAAATGACTGCAAATCAATCAAACGATTAATATACAAATCAACGTACAAATGATAAGCTCTCTTGTAGGTTAATTACGGCTTGGATTTCGAGGTGTGCAATCGAAATTCTATTGACGAGTGTATTATAGGTTTAGATGTTGGCGTGTAAAAGCAAAGTTTTTTCAACTTTGTTAGGAATACATGGCGAAACGAAAGTGCGCCAGAAATGTGGCGTGTTAAGAGGAAGGGCGACCATTTTAAGTGAACGTGCTCTGCGGGAAAGTGTGGGATACATCCTCACGCCATTTCCAAATGGGCAACGAAATAACCAGAGAATATTTTCTCATGAATCTCAACGGTATTAGGCTAACGCGTTAATGTACCTATTTGATCGATACCGGGTGATTAAAATCAAGAGTTAATTAAATGTTGGTCAATTTGCATAGTCAATAAATTAAGATTGGCAATGCCAAATGGTTCACTGGTTGGGTTTATGTTTCCAAACTAGATAAATTTTTAACGTGTGAAAATGGAAATTAGTTTTGGGCGGTATTAAGTGTTTTGTAAACAGCAATTTCGTACGACAGTCTGTCGCAATAAAATTTAAATGATAGATGCAATTTGAAACCAGCAGGTTTCTGGCGGTATGATTTCTTATTGCGGAAAGTTAGCACAATGATATGTAAAGGTATTGGGTCTCCTTCCTCAGCTATTTTGAGTGGCTATCACCGGGGTTTTAGTTCACTGAAACGTCAGCACTTTCCTCCGTATTCCTTTAGTGCGCGATTGTGAGCAGATTGAATGACGTCATTAAAGTTGAGGGGTTTATCAACCCGACGACGTTTTTTAATTCAATTTTAAGAATGTAAAACACACTTATTTTTAAAATTCAATAGATCTAATAATTTAAATTCTCAGATTAAGTTTACATTTTCAAATGTTGTTCCTTTCATCGGTAACAAAATTTTAATCACGGGAAGTTGTTCGTTTGTGTCTGCTTAGATAATATATGTGCATAGTCCCATTGGTCATAAAAGAGAATTAGGCAGGGGAGCTGGGAATTGCTTTCTCTCTTTATTTTTTTCTCTCTTCGTTTGGTATAATCCCCTATAAACAAGATAATTTCTCCTGTGGGCTGTCAATGGTAACCAGGAGCAAATTGCTGAATATTTGCTACAAAGGATGTTACCTTGGATCACTGGGCTACCTGTTCAAATTAGGGTACTTAGCGGGTTAAAAACAAGATGAAAGATGTTAAATTACGATTTTAAACATTAAAAAAATAGGGGAATGATGAAGAACACGCGTAGCTGATATAAATTTACAACAAGTCGCGTAGATTTGCAGTGCGCTTGCAGGCTTATCGAATTTGCCTGAATAAAAAATAAGTGCAAGTGTTCGAAGTCAAAGCACGTAGAATTTTGCGCCTTGTTTGCAACGATGATGATGAAGTTTGGAAAGTTTCCTTTTGATCTTGGATTCACGTGAAAAAGAGTTGTAGTCAGATTTGCTCTTAGTTGCAACAACTGCGCCCAGATTTATTGTGTAATGAAGACGCACATTTTTTACTACCATTAGTGTAGGAAAAACACCCAAAAAAGATGTATAAAAATTCTAGAGGTGTCCAGTGCTCCACTTAGAAGTGACATTGTACGATAATAGAATCTCGTAAGATTGTTCTGAACGGTGAAGCAGGAAATGGGAGCTGCATACTGATACTGTTTGGTAAAAATAAAAAAATGTTATTTGATGTCGTTACCCCCCTGGCGAGAGATAAAATTAGCAATTGGGGGAAGGGGACAATTCCCGGATATGAGTTAATTAAAATATGTCAGGGAAAGGTTAAAATGGAAATTTGCATTTGTAGTAATTAATAGTAGCATTGTTTTAAAGGGTTTCTATTTTCTATTATAAACTACATTGAAAGCCTTACATATTCTGTTTTAATGAATGTGAAGTGTTTAATTTGTTCTTGGGGAAGCCGAAAAATGCTAAAACTAATTTTTAAAGAAAACTATCCGCCTTTTTTATTAAAGGAAGAACCATTAATTGAGTAATTAAGGTGTTTCTCTTGTGATGCAGGTAATTTTACCAGCGCATTTAGGATCGCATTTCGCTTTCTTAAATTAACATCTTGGCCTCAACCTACTTAGCCGTACCAGCTGGTTGCACGAGGAATGCAATAAAATAAAAATTGAATTTCCACAAATTGAGTGAATGTAATCATTGAATAAATCCTAACCTCAAAGAAAAGGGCTTACCGCTCGTAGATTAAATTGAGAGAATGAGCACTCAACCAGAAGAATAATTTTGTTAATCCATGTTTCCCCCACGTTTAGAAACATTAGTCTTACGATTAAGATTTGTTCCCGGACAAACGCAACTTAACGTTAAGCAATTTGGGCAATAACATAAAAGGAAATCTGTTTCTCTTTAAAGCTGTCCTAACCCGAAAAGTAGTGTTTTAAGCACTTTGTAGTTTTCACACACAGACGCAGACATAACTTTTATTTTATCGCTCTACTATTGTATTTTCAGGTAACTGTCCTCAATTTTGTGATAGATATCAGGGGGAACGATATTAAAAAGAAATAAATTTTTATTATTTTTTTTTCTATAAAAGGTTTAAACAGGAAACGATTACGAGATTAGAGAGGCTACCTTTTTATGGCCCGTGAAACGTGGGTGTAGTGTTTTTTCATGTTACTCTGTTGACCCTGTGCAAGTGGGCATCACCATTATAGTGTCCAAGTGGTTCTTGATTTAAGGATAGAGTGGGATTTAAACGTGGAAGTTGCACGTACACCTCACCATTCTTTCCTCCTCTTTTGCTTCCAACTATCCACTTCCAAGTCGGTCAACAAGATCTCTTTCAGCTGAGCTTTTCAAGACTGATCCATTCTCCTTAAAGTTGGTGTGTTGGAAGGGGTTTTAAAATCGCTTCTTCAATACATGAAATGCATAGCGAACCATGTGATCCATTACGCATTCCCATTTGGTAATTTATTGTTGTCAAAAGTGGAAAGTACCTCCTTTTGTTTGCTATTTTATTTTAATCATTTGCTCTTTCATCTTGTCAACTTGGCTGATTTGTCAACACGTACTATGTTTGCTATGAAGGTGTTAAATCATGATAAATCATATTTTGGTGTTGGCTGTCTTTCCTTGCGTTTTAAAATTGGTGCCTTTTGTTAAAAATCTGAGCTTTTTTTTCCTTTTTGTAAAATCCATTAGGTGAGCAATGGGTTGGAAGTGCAATTAAGTAGATTAATGTTGTTTTAGTAAATGATCACTTGTTTAATATCAGGTGAAGTGTTAAGACAGATTAAAATATTAAAAGTTGTTTAAAAATTAATGATTTGTGTAACAAATGCAGTGGATGCAAACAACTTGATAGGAAATTCTTGGACGTTTTTTTGGATTAACTCCAATCCATCAAACACTTTTGAAGTTAAATTTTTTTTTCTCTCTCTCTCGCTTCATTAAGGACATGAGCAGTCCGGAAGTTCTCAATTGATGTCCAAAAAGATGTTGGCACGTAGCCATTATTCCATCTGTTAGCTGCAATCTTGTTCAGTTGGAGTGATTCCATTAGTGATTGAAATAGCACTGATTAATAGAACGATAGAATGTTGGAAAACTTATCACTTCTTAAAATTGATTTAAATTTCAGACGGCTTATAAAACTTTGATTTTAGGAATTTTGGATTAAGACGTTTTTCATTAGTTTTTTTCTTTTTGGTCTCCAGAAAGGTAAACAGGAAGCCAAGTTTTGGAGAATTTCAAGAGAAAAAAATAACTGAATAATTTAATCTTACTAATGGTTAAAAGTTTGACTTTTTATAATTTATCAAGTCTTAGATTTGATGTTAATATTAATTTGCTTCGAGGTTGAAAAACGTTATAAGTTAAGAATATTTCGACTTTAAAAACATGAGACTTTCATTTGATTGGAATTCGGTGTTCGCGTGAGCGGCAACTTTTGTTCCCACATCGGCAAGTTTACTGTGCAAAATTGGCTAATCATGTATCAGTCTTCTGGGGACTCTTGTGGTGCATTAAGCCAATGAAGTCATTCCCATAATTCACTTAATTCTCCACCAGTGCACCTAAATCGAGTTTTCTTTTAAATCCGTTACATTGCTAATTCACTGATGGAGGAGTTTTCGATTTTGTTTTTGTGCTTTTTTTTTTCTTACGTGCCGCATTTTAAAATCCATTGGTGAATTTTAAAAGTCTTAAAGTGCAACTTAATTGTTATTACTTTTTTAATCAACGTTTTCTTTACTCGTAGAGAAATCATTTTGGTTTTATGAGATTGCGTTTATTTTATGAAAGGCAAATGGCTGTTCAATTTCTTCTTTTGTCTTTCGTAGTTAATTTGAGAATGAGTATCCGACATTCGTTTTACTACTATTTTGGACCTCGTTTTGAGAAAGTAGGGATTTGTGTGTCTTATATAGTGATTAATGGTCGGATTTTGAGCGTCACTTAGATTTTTTTCTCTACTTTTTTTTCGGCTGCTGAACTTCCATTGCGAAGTTAATTTTGAAAGTGGGGGATTCTAACTTCAATCTCTTGAAAGAAAAGCTAAAGGGAAAAAAATGTTAAAAAAAAAACATTTTAAAACATATCTCAACTTGTTGTTTTGCGGATTTAAGTTTGTTCAGTCATCAAAAGAATTGTAATCCCGGAAAAAGAGAAAAAAGCAAAGAACGCACAAACACAATGCTATTGAATGCAATAAAAAGGCACACTTGAGAATTCCTTGGTGGATATTTAAAGAATTCAAACATGAAATAATACATTTCATTTATCGACCCGTGCATATTTTGTTTCTCTCACCAATGAGCAACTCTTTAATTTTCTATTTACGAGCTCTACCGGAATTTAATTTATTGTCCCTGTTTCTGACAACTTCTATTTACTAATAGGTAAATAACATGCAACTGAAACAAACGTTTGAAATATTTTATTAGCATTTATATGTCACGGTGTATTTATACAATCGATAAATTGTGCAGGTGATTAATGATGACAAATGATTTACTGATTGCATAATAGAATAGAATAATACGTGTTTTGCTACGTTTAGTTATGATGTCACGTTTGATGTAACTTGAGAACAACCCCTTCATTGATTTCTTCTATCCAATAGGACGGACAAATCGTGGTCACATGATCAACAGAATTCCCGGCCGCGTGCTGTTGCAGCTCGAACAGTTGGGCGGGAGACGCCATCCGGGACACATCATTGCCATGCTGTTTATCCTGTCGCCAGCACGATTATCTTCGATGGATAGTCGGATGACTTCGTGGATATTTTTCACTATTATCTTCTGCGTACCTGCAATAGGTAAGTGCAATCATTTCCAGTTAATATACTATAAAAGTGTTAATTGCATTATTTTATGACATCGTTTTGTGTGTGTTTTGGAAACGTTTGCATATTTACGTTAGTGAAAGTAGAAATAACGTTTTTTGAAAGAAATTTAATGTCAATTTCCTTTTCTCATTTTCTCTCTCTCTACATTCGAATGTTTATTCATGACATTAGTTTATCTGAAACGCGTGGAAAATATGTAAGGTTGAATAATTTGCCAACTTTAATCTCACCTTTTTTTTCAACACCAATTTTCTAGATGGATTTCTGGGGGGATTTGAATAGCGATCGAATTTTCTTACCGCCGTTGCCGTATAGCTGCAACTTGAGGAAACTTTAGCGCACGTATTTTTATAAGTTGGTAGCACATTAATTTTTTATATCATTAAATTAACTCTAACTTTTTTCCTCTGGTAATACACTATCCATGCACAATTTAATTTCCTTTCTTTTGAAACTTAATCATAAAACTTAAAATTAAATCCAATTTATTTTTCTTCTTTACTAAATTTTTATTAATCCGCCCTCCTTTCTTCCAATCTCATGGAGTTTGGAATTTATTGCTTAGTCATACAATTGTCTTGATAGTATTTCCTTGGGTTTTCTTTGGGTGTTTCAGCCCGGAAATGGTTTATGGGTCCGGTGTTGTACAGTAGCGTGTGTGTGTATCGTAAAGAATAATTTAGTTAACGAGAAAAGTCAGGCATTGCAGACAATTGCACTTGACTTTTATCTAATATAAAGAAAGGCCGTTGCAAGTGGGCACTGATATAATTCTATTTTTCTTGGTTGGTCTAAGTGATAGTACGTAAAGGTTGAAGATAGGGCTTTGATCTAGAGTTTTATTTACCGAAAACATGAACTGGAAAAAAAATTCACTTTTCTCCCATAAAATTTTTTTTAAAATTCAGCTCAGCTCTTTTTTAATCTTCAAACTTCATTCATCATTAAACGACCTCCATTTCCCTTAGGTCATCTGTCCCTTCTGCTCCATTTCCAGTAAAAAGCCGTAAACACATTAGATCGTGAGATGAAAATAGTAGTTTATTTTCAAATCTTTGAACCTCCAGTTTTTGACATAATAGCAGTTTATAGTTGATTCATAATGTCAGCAAAATGGTAGAGTTTTAGAATGTTGCTTTTGAACTTCACTTCTATTAAATGCGATCATGTTATTCAGGGCTCCTGTTTTTCTCAGAAAAAAAAAAATTCCGGGTGCCAATTTACTGAGGATTTCTTCCGCTAATCTGTCAGATTAAATGGACGGGTTCTTTTTTTCTACTTGGCAATTTTGTAAAATGTTGGCTAATAGGGTTTTTCTTTTCGTTGCTTGTTTTCGAATAAATGACAGGTTTGCTATTTTAATCACGCTTTGGGAATAAGACAAGCCAATGTGGGAGGAGTTGGTTTTTTGAATTAAAAAAATTATTTAAAAGAAAGTTGTTGAACCTTCTTATTCATTTTCTTAACAAGTGACGTCATGGAAGGTGCGTGATTGATGAAGGAATCGTTTATCATGTGGAATGAGCTTTTCATAGGCATCCGAGTGAAACGGGCCAATTTCTCGTGGTTTGAGTGTACATTTAGATTAGCTGCAACCCTCTACAATACGGAATTAAAAGGAAAAAAAGAGATTGAAATTGGATTCGAGACATTACAATTCGGAAGAGACCTCTAAACGTAAAGGAAAAAACTTTTTTAGTTTTCCTTTATTTTGCTATCGGATATCTGTGTAGACTCCGTTTCCAGAAAATAATCAATAAAAGAAATCGCTTTCATGGATATATCAGGCAAACTTATTTACATCTGCAAGTAAACAGTTGTTGGGTGGAAAAAGTGAGAGAAAGCGGATCAAGCAGCAGAATCTCGTTTTCGCTTAGCTGCATTTACACATCCAGAATCTAAGTTACCGATAAATAGGTCAATAAAATGTGTTACGCATAAACTAATGTTAAACTGGAAGTTTCCATTAGCTTAATGCGTTTCGATAAATTCTCGATTTGTAAAAAAGTTCTCATCAAATTCAAATGAATTCATCGGGCTGTTAAAAATCTAGAAAACATAAAATTCGATAGACTTCCTTTCCTCTTTAAATAAAAAATGAGGTGTTTGTGGCAAGATGCATCTATTGTGCAATGGCCGAACTTTAACCTACTTGGAAACGTTTTAATGGCTGGTACGATTAGACATTAGGCCCTTTAATAACAGGTGCTAAAATTCTGTAACAGCCCGTAATAAAGTAGGCTGTTCAGGATAGAGGTCGTTTTTACGAGGTCCTGTAATCTTAGGTGGAAAAACGGAAAAGAGGGATTGGCAAAGGAACAAAAAGGGGCAGATGTGGTTGTTTTGCTTGAAAGAGAATCAGAGATGAAACGGAAATGGATCTAAAGAAAAGAGGTCATTAGTGAAATCGGAGATGTTTTTTTTCATTTTTTTCAATTTGTTGGTAGGTGATTCGAAATAAATTTTTTATTTTTGAATTTTTTTCTCCTTCAATTCGGAAGAGGCTGTTAATTTTCAGAGATAAAACTCCACACGTTTCACAAATAAATGACAGTTTGAAAGCTCCTCCTTTGGGAAGTTTTCACCGCAGTACTCGTTTTAACATTGAAAAACCCCTTTGCTAGCAAAGCCTGTTAGATGGAAAGAACCCAAAGGTATTTTTCGCGGGCTTTTTGCCTTTAACCGTTACGAATGAAAAACCCCATTGGAGTAGTTCCATCTCATTTTTGTGGATAGAAAAAAATTGGCTCCTTACTACTGAAAGGTTTGAAGGTGAACGATTCGGTTTGATGTTCTTGTTGCCCAAATATTTGTAGAAATTTGAAACTGAATAAAAAATTCACAAAAAAGAATTTTAAATTTAATGCAAAGATTCTTTTTATCTGTGAATTTATTTATGTATTGTGAAAAGTTACATGTAGTTGAATATTTTTCACCGTTGAACGGAGGGTCTAAATTTGAGAGCTCCTTGTCCTGTTTTGAGCGATAGGGAAACAAATAAAAGTTTATACACATTTTACCCCACGAAGCTACATATGCAGCTACCAATAAAATTTTGAAATATGATAGAAATAAGCACTCATGAACACACGTTTTGTAGTCGTAAAAAAACTGTTCCGTTCTTTGCCGTGAGAAGTTTGCAATTTCTTATAACAAAAAGTGATACGGAAAGATATAACGGGCTGTTTTTCAAAATTACATACTATTCGATAAATAAATTTTTACAATTTTCACAATTTAAGAGACGGACAAAAATGAAGGCTGGGAGAGATAAGTAGAATATGTAACACATTCATAGTTTGTTTATTTATTTTTTTTTTTTTTTGGGTAAAATAAATACACAAGGGATCAAAAGATTTCGCAAAACTTTTGCCCTTAGTGAATCCGAAAAAAAAAACTCATTCTGTTTTATTATTCATGATAAGCAGATTGTAAAAGATAAGCTGATAAAGTCGAAAACTTGAAGACCGAGAAAGAGGGAAAGATTGAGCCTTTTTTTTTTTTTAGCTCTAAAAACAAAAATAAGTATCACCCAAGTGTTCATTTTTCAATAGCTATTGCATTAAAAGTTTAAAAAATGGGAAATAGATAAATCCTCACTGCGTTATGTACGTGACAAATGAAGTCAACGCCAATTCTTATAGCCTGTTCTTTGAGCATAGCAGATGAGCAAAGCAATTGCTTTTCATCGACGCACGGGATCCAGTTGGTTGGCTTTTTTCTCTTTCCTCCCCGTCTATTTCTTTTTTTGTCCGTTTGATCGTCTTTCATTGTCTTTGAATTCGAAAAAATCCATAGGAGGTAAAGAGAAGAAAAGTAATAGCTTTTCACCCGAAGACATACCGCAAAGCCACTCCTTTATTCTACAATTTCTACAAAAGGGACAATTCAAGTGAGATTAAAAAAAAAGATAAATTTTTTACGAACACTTGTTTACTCTAATTAGCCATGGTTAATTGGAATGAAAATTCTAGTTTCTCTAAAAATAATAAGGATGAAACATCCGATTCTACTAATTAAAAATAGGTTTAATTCAGATAAGATGGTTATGAATGTGTTCATTTACGTAGAAATAGTAATTACCATATACCGCTCTCATTTTTCTGATGGTGGTAGATATGCAGTAAAGTAATATGCAAAGGCTGATTCAGCAATTTTCTGTAATTGCTGACGAATTTGCACGTTTATGGGTTTGAGAGTGTTGGAAAATGGAAGGACAAATAGCGGAAAAAATTTCTTAGTCACGACATTTTGCATTTGATTTAAATTTTTTATAGCTTTACCGGCTCAATTAGAATTTTATATTGAAACCGTCAATAAATTTTCTAAGGCGAATAAAAGGAACAACACGACTTTTATCTATTTTTTTCTTTCATTTTTCAATGCTTGAACGAAACTTTTTAATCTCACTTTGAAAGTCATTACAGCAAAAACGCTAATTAAATTTATAATCCACTTGGTGACGTCATGGTTTCCGAGGCGTAAAAACGTCAATTTTTTTCTCTCCCATGAATCTCATTAGGCATGAAGAGACTAAGGATTTCAAGATGCATTTCTCGGTGGACAAACCCGTAATTATACCTATGCCTCATTGATTATGACTTTAGGCTGCCTTTCTCTCTAACTTCTGGTGCGCGCGTACTTTATTACAGTCGTTAAGCGAGGGGGGGAGTTTGTTTGGCTAACGTAGTGGAAAGACTGTCACTCTAACGACACAGAGTAATCATTGCACCACCAACTTCCTCCACCACAACCTCTTCATCGTATGATTGTCAAACTAAAAAGAAATAATAAACGAAAGCTTTACAGGAAATATAAATCCGCATTTTTCAACCATATGTCAAATTTGACATTTGATTTGTTGCATATGCATTTTTTTGGGCGTTTCCTCACACGGAATATAGAAGCTTTGACATTTTAATTTGTTGCTTATTATTTATTTTTTTCTATTGATTTCGACTGCTGTACTCTCACGTAAAATTTTTAACGGTACTTAGATATTCATGACGAGGACATGAAATATTCTTGCGTCTCGTGACGGTTCATCAGAAGGCAGTTTCCTTGCAAATAGCAATTTCATTCGGGTCCATCATTCCTTCATGAAAAGTTGATGTCTTGTCTAAGTGGTGAGGTCTAAGTCCTCTTGCGACCTCACTTAAATTCACATATCTTGCACAATATTTGAGGACGGCTATGGCAAATTCGGTGCTTTTCCTCGGGCATCTATGGTTAGATTTTTTTTCTAAAGACGGGACATAAATCACGGTTCAATCTCTCAACAGTCTTCTCCTTTTCTTTTCATGCTATTGCCCTAGAATGGGAGTTTCGGAAGAGTGAGACGTCAAGTTCGCTTTTGGCAACTAACACCAGCAGCGTGTGTATGTGCTCCTGCTTTCAATCAATCGATTTGAGCTCGAAAAGATCCAATGAAATGTGCCAAAGCCAAACTTCTTGCCCTTCTGCTGGCTTTTATGTCCGAAAAGTCCAAAGGGATTGTAAAAAATTTTCGATCAAGAGAAGTCTTATCCTGGGAAATAGCCTTCATTCACATTTTCTAACATCTCTACATACAAACATGTTAGAAATTTATTTGTTTTTTTTTTTAATACTTAATTTATTCAGTACATTTACAAGTCCACAGGAAAATCATTGAGATGTATATAAACAGAAAGAGAAAAGTTTTACTTCATTGTTTTTTCTGTTCTACAGAAAATCCCAGTGGATTAGAATAAATTTGATTTAAGTGAAAATGGGGCTATTTTTTAGTTTACACAAGAGTTTCTAGTGTTTGCCGGTTGAGAAAAAAAATATAAAAGAAAGGAATGGGTGCTAATGTTCAAGTAGCATGAAACTTGTGCCTGATGCATGCAGTAAATCCCTTTTGCTTGCGCATGGCAGGCGCCTTAATTAAAGTTTAAAGAAGTGTCCTGTTGAGCATGCCTCACTCTTCCTGCTTCCATCTTTTTAATTGAAGACGCCACAGATTTCGATTTGCTCGCTTGACCAATCTCTACAAGTCATGAGGAATGAATTGGGATTAAATGCAATTCCCCCGTGGCATAAGGAGGGTTGGATGTGAGTGGAGTTTTGAGTGGCTGCCGAGAAAAATTGAAGCATGGTTTGCGTTCATGTTTGCAATTTTCAAGAGTCATCATATTTTTTTTTTTATTCCTGAAGGTTCTTAATTTTTGTAATTGGAAGTTATAGGAAATGGCTCGATTTCAACATTTGCTTCTCGATTTTTAAATTAAAACCCTAAACATGTTAGAAAAATTTTTTTTGTAGGCTTCTTATGTTCCTCGATGTTTACCCTTGAGTAGGTAATTGCTTAAAGAGAAGTGTTGAAAATTGGGTTCTAGATGCACCAGGCTTAAAAGATATCGCTGGGAAATGTAACATCTGGTGAAACGATGGGAGTGTTACTTTTAATATATAATGCTGATCATCATCAAAATTCAGTAGTTCCAAACTTGGAATTGATAGTTGCAGCCGAGTCAGAAGGATGCGTGGTTAATGCTCCACTTTTTTTGTATATGTAATCACCAGATGAGTGAATATCTTTGTTTAAAGTTTCCCTTCACGCGCTACTCCTTTATCACAATTTTTTTTGACTTCATGAGTTGCTGTCAAATATGTCACTTTAGCTGGTCTTTTAAAGTTGGAGGTTATCCTTTGATTGTATCTGATGGCAATAAATCTGAGGAAGAGTGATGAATTTTAAAATCCAGCACTGAGGGGGATGTACAGTTTTATGACACCATAAAGTGTGTGAGAATTGTCAGAAGGCTTGCTGATATGAATCTCAATTTACTAAGCTGCCTAAAAGACAAACACGGTGGAGGAATCTGTGCAAAAATGAAATTTACATGTAAGTACTTTACATCCCTGACCATCTCATATATTTTACAGGGAAAAACTCAGTCTTTTTGACATTGATTTGTCGGGCTGTTTTTGGCCCTTCTGTTTTATAAGTTCCTCTAGAAGTGTGTTAAAGAGTCACAGGTGTGGAAGTTTTCACACATCAGGCTTGGCACTGCGAGCAAACGGCTTCCAGAAGTTAGAGATGGATGGATGCATCTGGCCTCTAAGCTCAAGTCTTAGCAATAAGCAGCTATCTCCATGCAGTATTGGGAATTGCTCCTGCTGGGTTACTTTGCTCATATTACTTGTATATTTATCTATTTGAAACATGCTAGGTTACTGTTTACCTAAAGAATCGGGATTTCTAGCTGTAACAACAAATCTCTAAATTTGTGTTCATCAAAGTTTTGCAATAACATATCTTTAATTTTTCATTTTAAATTCTTTTGAGTGAACCTTTATTAGAAGGTAAATAGCCAATATGGACATTTTACACCTTTGTGAATGGAACTTTCACCGAACAGACGTTTGAGGGTATTGGATGGGATTCGGGCTTATACATACCTTGCATGTGGGCATATGGCGTGTGATGCAGAAGAGTGTAGGTAGTAAGCAGCCATCTGGATGCAACGTTTTTCCTGCGCTGGTTGGATTGCTACTTGACTCGACTTTGGTGTATTCCAATGAGAATGGTGTTTTTCTTTTGTTAGTCACAAGACATAGAGCACGGAGATGTCTTTTCTTGGAGTGCCACTTAGAGTTTTATTGGTACCTGTACGGAAAGTTGTTTTTACACCAGCTTAGAATATATTCAAAAGTTAATAGAATGAGTTTCTCTCGCAAATTGTGATGGCTCAGCTAAAACAGTTAAGTTGTGTAATAACAACAAGTTTGATCATTGTAAAAGCGACTTGTGGTCACTTAAGTTAAGCTTTAAGGTTATTCAGGCAGTCATTAAACGAACGAATGCACTTTTCAAAAGAGAATAGCTTGTCAAAGTGGCCTCATTTTTCTCCTCTTTTGTCATTTCTTGCTTTCCTCCACGCTGTGGTTAACTTATTGACCATAAAAGTGTTGTATCTGGCCACCTGTTTCCTTCAATATTATGGGTGCATAAACAGCATCTTGGCACTTTGCCATATTGGAAAATGGCTCCTCTCAGTTTTGGTACATCAGTGCCAATCTTGTGGCTTAGTTAGCTGTCAATCAACTGCTCCGTTAGTTAAGTCTTGTTTGAATGTTTCGGTTTGATATGTGTATTTTATTTTGGTGTGGCAAGTTCTGCCACAACTGCAGTTGACAACCTTTGTAAGGCTGAATGTAAAAATTGATTTAGTAACTTTTTTATTTTATTTTTATTTAAACTAAAAAAAGTTGGGTCGATAATTTTTCAATTCCAGGAATAGCCTGAATGAAAGATGAATATTAAAACCCTGGTTGGCGCTTTTCATCTATTATAGTTATTAAAATCCAAAAAATTAAATTTTAATACTATTAGATAACCAAGATGAGGTTGAGAGAAGAATCAACCCAACCTAACCTAATGGTATTAAATCCAAATTTTTGGGTTTTTTTTTCCAAAATTAAACACGAAATTTTGAAAAGAACTGAAGTAAAGGCGAAGCAGAAAATCGGTTGCAAAGATTCAGTTTAATTCTCTTACTTGCTTTTACTTATGTCAATATTATGACATTTCATGCAGAACTGGAAAATGGAACGTTTTTTAGTTTATTAAATGGATTCGGGTGTGTGTTTACTTATTTTTCTTTTTGATGGGGTAGAATCGATTCAAGCATCAAAGGAAGTAAGATAAACTCTTTTTTTGTACTCTTTCAATTAAAATATACACTATCTGTTAGTGACAACTTCATCTCTGGCATTAAGTCAATAAATTGGATGCCATTTGTGGTCAGTACTTGTCGAAAGCGCCTAGCCGCCCATCGGATCGAACAAACACTTGTGTCAAATGGCTATCATGATGATAAATGTTCAACCTAGAGGTTAGCCATCATGAACAACAAACCACTTTAGCTATTTTAATGAACTTCGAAACTCGTTTCCTGTGATTATCTCTCTCAGTTTCTCAAACTCCCACAATTGAATCATATTATCTAGTATAGATTGTCGATTTAATTTCATTAAATAGAAAGGCTTGCAGAATGATACGACAGGAGCTTGATAGTCTCTTCAACTTCGCCAATATCTTTCAGTAGTATTTTACATGGAATGAGATATCGATTGAAAATTACAAGCATCATAGAAGATTGGCTTTTGGAATAGTGCTTAGAATTAACGACATCATAACGTTGAGACTTGCTTGCCAAGCACATCTTTGAAATGCCGTGAATTTTTTTTCTCATAAAATTGCTAAACAATTTTTCTGGGAAGATACTTGGCATATCTTTTTTCTTTCTTAGTGATTATAAGGAAAACGAGATATCTCAGTTTAAAACTAGCTACACTTGCAAAAAGATAGGAAGTTTTTGAGGGAATTATTTTTAATTAGAATATTTCTATAGTTAAAAATTGCGCACACAGACAAAAAAAATCTGTCAGATGCAATCATCATTTTAGATTTGGCAAGGCAGCGCCACAAAAGAACAAACGAAAGAACACAAATAATTCATCTTGGATGTGGTAAGATGTTGGAAAATTTCAATCATTTTTAACAAGAAACTGGAAGCTGTCAGGGGGAGGGTGGGAGTGATTTTTTTTTTTCCTGTTTCTTTTTTCTCTCCTTTCTTGTTTGTCATCACAAAGGCTGTCTCTTGGATTTTGAGTTTGGAATTAATCTGGACGATCTTTAAGAAATTTTGACAGTTGAATGAATTATTGAGAAAACTCCCAACACCCCATGTCTATTTTGATTGAATATCATCGTAAGAAGTTAATTTATTGCTGAAACTTATGCAACCTTTAAAGCGAAACATCAATCACTAAAAACTTTTTATATTTTATATAATAATTCTTTTGAGTTAATTTAATCCGGTTGGGAGAGTTTACAAAAAATGAAGTTTACTGCTGAATCTGAAATAGAAACGTGTAATTATTTTGGGCGTAAATCAAAGCAACAGCACTGTCAATTAATTCAGCAATTACGTAGTTATTACATTAGGGTTTTTATGATCTTTTTTTCACTTAAAGATGAAAAGTGTAGCTTGAAAAATGGGAGAAAAAACTTTGTCTTATTGAGTTTCCTTTTTCTCGCAATTGGCAGTGATGAGATGGTCACGGAAGTGCCGATGGCTTACCGTTGGAGCAATGAGAACAGCTCTACGGAATCCTAAGAAGGGACCAGCTTTTTTTCCCATCCTTTCACTCACACTGCAGATTGA
Organism: Pachymerium ferrugineum; assembly: GCA_034686365.1. Lineage (NCBI taxonomy): Eukaryota > Metazoa > Arthropoda > Chilopoda > Geophilomorpha > Geophilidae > Pachymerium > Pachymerium ferrugineum. The sequence goes on from JAQGAS010000019.1 coordinate 86,588, forward strand.
ACTGCCTCCTAGCTTTCATACTCTCTGATTTTTTTTCCCCTCTCTAAAGACGTAAAAGAAATCAAGAGATGCCACCTGCACTTTTTTTTTTTCAACTATTTCAAACGTTTTTAGAAGATTGAAAGTTACTTGTGATGACTTTAATGGCCGCTCGGATCGGTATGATTTTTTTTTGTTTCTGAGAATCAAATATTTTTATGTTCACAAAAAAGAATTTATATTGGAGAAAGACAAATACAGACCGTTCCGTAATATTTGAACTAGTCGAAAACACGTATAAAATTCAAATAAAAACTCGATAGAAAGAAGTCTCGAATGACCCACTTTTTATTACTCCGTTTCAAGATAATCAATGGAATATTCAACCAAAGCCTAGCGGCATTCTTACCCCAAAAACATCACTCAACAAGAGGATATGACTTGCCTTTGGGGGAAAATGAAGAGGTGTTTGTCAAATTTTTGTCATATTGAATGGTGAAGTAAGATGATTTTCACTCGGTTCAAAAGTCTGGAGGGAAAGGAAATGCTGCAAAAAACGTCGTCCCTTCCAAGCCCTTGAACTGGATTCAGAAGCGTTAGTGGTAGAAAGAGGGCTGGCATTTCTCACATTCGGATCAAGTCTAGTGAAATCTGATGGGCCTCAGTTGGCCTGCAGGTGGAGTTGTGTAACACTGCCGCTGACAATTACGTCACCCAAGCTCCAGTTGCCAATTCTTTGTTGACGATAATCGACTAGCAGACGACGCGTACCACTGGAGGTCTCCAGTTTATGAATAGAATGCTCCCTAGTGTTGAAAAGATAAGAATGACTTGGGAAGGAAAATTGTGTAGACTCTAGCCAATAAGTAGTGCTGAGATAAGACTCGGGGAGTGAAGTTTATTTCTTTTTGTTATGTTTAGTCCTAGATAAGATTGACACTGCTACCATCAAGTGTAATAGCCGGGCACAGTGTTGTCTCCTTGTAAAATAGACTGTGCGCCTGTAACTGCTTTAAAGCTTTACGTTTTAACACTTTTCAGCCCCCTGGATTGAGCATCAAGTTGCAATTTGTTCAGATAAGACCAGCATAATTGTATGAAATTTTCTTTTTGAAATCTATTTTTTATGGAGCAATTGCAGGTTTAAAACAAAGATGTGCTGATAAAAAATAATGGTTGGACAATTTTTTTTTCCCCGTTCTGTTTACGTTTTGTTAAATTTTCATTCAAAGTTGCAACTGATAAGCAGGTCTCGAGCTTCAAGCAAATCAAAAATCCAATCACGCTTTGTGTCGTTTTCAACGTTCATAGTTATATATACCATTCTTCATCCTCCTGGGTTAGTTACCAGTGATTTATTAAAGTGGAATCTAGCGTGGCTTTCACACTTTCCATTTATCTTAACACTGCCCTGGTGTTGGACCGTGAATATGTGCATAATCAGTCAGACTGTAATCAAACCATGCGATTTCGCCATCTGTTCCATGAATGCTACTTAGATTAAGAGCATTGTGCACCAACAGGGAGGAAGGATCAAGTCACACGGCTGATTTAGATGGAACAATTTTAAATATCAACTTTTTATATATCCAATTTTCGTGACTGTTATTGAAGTTGGTTTGAAGTGTAACAGAGTTGATTTTAAGTTTTAGGTTTTTGTTATGCAATACTGCGAGTTCCTAAATAGAATTTTCTCGGGAGCGTGTTGAGTGTTCTTATTGGTTAACGTCAAATGCAAACGACATTAGGGGGCGCAAGAGATTTAAATTATGTTTAGGAAAGTATTGGAAAATATAGGGTTACAAGCACTAAGAACAAAAGATTTGTGCAACTGCTCTTTTTTTAACTTCCTCTCTCTACTCAACTAATCTCCTGACTTTAAAGCTCGTTGGCATGAGGGCTTAAAAGTGAAGAAATAGTTTAATATGCAAATTAGTTTAGTTTTAATGAAAATCTTGTTAGGGTGGTGATGAAGGGGTAAAGAGTGGACCTTATTCTTACTGAGGTCGTAATTTGTGCAGAGTTTTTAATTTCGAGACTAAGAAGATGGGAAAGTCAAGAACAAAAGTAGATGTTAACCTTTTTTTTTTATTTTTTTTCTTGCGTGTTTCTTTGTGGAGCTGGAGATTTGGAATATGATGATTGAAATGTACGTGACCACTTTAAGAAATTCTGCATGTTGTCTTTTCTTAATACAGTTTCATGAATTTAAGATCATGGGAATTGTAGCCTTTAAGTATGTTGGATGTAAGTGAGTTAGAAGATGGGTAAAAAGTTGGTAACAAGTTACTTTTCTAAAATTTGATTTTTATGAAGTAACGGTGTAAGTCAACAGAAAGGATACTTTTTTATTTGATTGTAAATAAATTTCGTGAAGGAAACATCAGTACATTGTATCTTGAGGGTTTTATAACTTTATTGCAAATGAATTTAAGATAAAAAGATATGACGACATTATTGAAAATTTTATTAGCCATGAAAGGACTTTCTTGTTTGTTGTCCTTAGTATGTTGAATTATTAATAAAATTGCCTGGTTGCCTGTCTTTTTTGTTTTGGTAAAAATGAAAAAAAAAAACACCTGAAGGAGAAAAGGAGCTAGTCTATGTGAAAGGACAATTTAACGGTTCCCATTTATTTGTTAGAACTTAACCTTTGAAAGGAAAAGTTCGTGTTTGTCTTCTGATGGATACTTACGCAGTGTTTGCTGCCACGTCTTAGAAATTGATTTGAATATAATATTTTCTTTATTTATTTTAGAAGATCTGTACCATTAATGGGGCTTACAGTGCAAATAAGCTGCAGGAAATCCTTGATGTATATAAAAGCTTCAATTTTTGTCTATCTGAATAATTTAGTGATAACTTTTTTTAATTTTGTTAATGGAAAGCCAAGTGGGCCAGCTTTAACTCGACTGTGTAAAGTTTGCAGTTATTGAGTTTTCTTGAGATTGTAAAATGAAGGCAGCTCACTTCTTTCAAGCCTGTGGGTGACAGTTATTTTTTATATTTTCATAATAGTTTTTCTTATGGTTCCTGTCATTGTAACCGATTTTTTTTTTCTCAGTTTGAAATTGAATCTTTAGAATTTATTAGAATGTTTAGTTCATTGTTCTTTTGAAAGAAATTTTTTAACTTTGGCAGCCCCATTACCTTAAGGTCATACTAATAGACCACTATGTATGTAGAAAACAAAAACAATTTTTGCGCAAGTTTTAGTAATAAGACACTGTTGACATGTCATTTTGAGTTAGGAAATTGTTTTCAAAACTAATGGAAATTGTTTTTTAAAATAATGAATATTGTCTTAAACCTTTAAATATTTATAGCTTCAATTTAATAAGCCATTGGGTTTGTCAGTGGCCATGTTTTGTCAACATGTTTATTGCTAGAAGTTTGCATAAATCAATTCTGCAAGCACAGTTGCTATATCCGCAATATTAGTTCAGAGAAGCCGTTAAAAAAAATTCCCTTTAAAGCAGCCTATTTGGTGAATTTTGAAAAACCTTTTTACAACACAAGTTAGCCTTTTAGGACATGATTGCCATATTGCTCATGTAATAAACATCCATTTACGACTGATATAAACACATTTACAACTCGGCCCCCTTCTTATTTTTATCACGAAATGTCCGTACTTTTGACCCTCCTTTCACTTGGGAATTGAAAAGTTCCCTTGAAGTATTGGCAATTGCAGAACTGCCCAGTGAATGAAATTGATGGCTGTTTGTAGGTCTTCAATTGGAACTTTTCAGCTGGCGGCCACTTCCTTTCACCCCCACCTTCAAAACCTTTCTACGAATGCAACCGTATACTTCTGTAGTTCGAGTGCACTAACAAGGCTGTTTGATACGTTCCTTATCAAGTTCCTTCATGGATCTATTGATTGTCCAGTTAACTTTAGTTGCGTGCTTCTTGCCCTTTGCGCAGTCTTTACTTTCTTTTCTAATGAGCAACTAAAGTATTTGGCTTTTGTGATTAGTTTTGCTCTGTTGAAACGCCTTATTATTCTGTCAATAACAAAAAAGGTCTTACAAGTTTTTCTTGAAAGAAAATGGGAGTTATAGAGAGCACAGATGGCAAAGAACACTACTGATTTTGAAGGGGGAATATCATAAAAGGGCAATTCAGTTTGAAGTTTAAAGTTTGAAAATTTGAGATTGGGTTAAAAGAGGATTTAGGAAAAATATGACGTGTATGTGCATAAGAAATAATACTCGATCACTCGGGAATGAGCATCATTTTCGCATGGATCAACCAGTTCAACCACGCATTGGCAAGCGGCTCAATTTTGCGTCCATCGGCATCCATTTCTGTCAAGTGTAGCTTTCAAATTTTATTTTGGTTCACTTGGTTCATTTCAAACCAAAAGCCGATTGAATTTGTGTATGCGCTATTTGGAAATTGAGAATGACTTTCACTTTGCTCATCACTAATCGAATGGTGTTCTTGATGACTTTCAAAGTTTTGTTGTCAAATTTAAATAAATGAAACTAAAGTTTTGATTTTGTTGAGGAAAATAAGGTAGGCAAGAGTGGTGAGGGTATATTTACAAAGCTCGGTTTTATCAGCACAGTAACGTAATATGCGTGCTAATGGTGGCAGCGGGCGAAGCGCGCACGGCTTCCACCATCAAGCGCTTTGCATCTCACGTTTTATTATTTATTTGCTTCGCATGCCTAGCTTCGCTTGCCTCATTTCTCGCACAGTGACAAGTTCATCCCTAAGTGAAGATTCTGACGTCACTAGTCTGATGCTAAGAAAACGAGATCTTCACGGGCTGCATTTGACATCAATTTTGTTAATGCGAATGCACATTGCTCGCTTTACTAAAATTCACTTTGAACCGCGCGGCATTTATTTCAAAGCTTGGGAAATAATTAGGAAGTTTTAACATGGAAGAGACCAAAGTTTAGTGCTTTGTTTCGTATGTCGATTTTTTAACATGTGAAATAAGTTGAAATGTCGAGAGGATTTAATTAGGGAAAGGAAAACAAAGGGAAGGGGAGTAAAAACAAGCAAAGGCTTTGTACGTCAAGTTTTTAAATTTTTAAATTTCAATTGTCTTTCATACTTTTGGGAAGTTATTTTTTTATACAACTGGGAAAATCTGATTATTTCGGAAGACGGATTTGTGGATTGAGGCTAAAATATTCCTAGGCAAAACTTTGGCTAAGAATTTTGAATTAGATTTTGATCCATTATTTTTGTGAAGCCCTCAAAGATGCAAATCCACAATAATAAGAGAAATTAAAATTATTTGTAAATATTGACATAGAAATGAATGCGAATGGGGAAAAGGTTATTTTCAATTTACTTTAATTATAATTAGTATTTATCCTAATGAAGGAATTTAATTAAATTCCTGTATGTTTTCTCTACTTTTTAATAATATTCTAAAAAAAATTTCTTGACAAAACTTTACTTGAAGTCTGCAATTAAACTTTAATTTTTAATTTCCAAAGTTGAAACTTTGAATTGCTATAGAAATCTTTGAGAAGTAAAGCGCAAGTTTTAATTGGATTTAAAAATACAACTTTTAACGTTTGCATTTATTCTTAATACGACATGACAACAGCTGATCGTATGTCCTAAACGGATTAAATTTAGGTGGATTTCAAAGAGAGTAATGCGAATTCAGCTTGGAATATCAACTACTCAGTCATAAAAGTTTTATTTACGTTCACGCAAAGTCTTCAATGGTTTCAAGCTAGTGAGATTACTTATTAAATATTTTGAAGATGTCATTTTTCTTATCTGTTGTGATAAATTTTACCACTATCTTCACCCGAGTAAGCAAATTTTTACTGGATTGATAAGTGTGTGCAAGCAGAATTTTTTTGCCACTATAAATCATCAACATACAATGTTCATTGAATCCATTTGATTATATCAGACGCGTGCCACCAGCTGGTGCTTAGGGATCGTCTTTCTATATTAAATGCCAGATACGACACTTAAATTTATACAGTGTAGAAAAAGAGAGGGGAAGTTTAAATCTAAATGACATTCTTACAAACATTCTTTTAAATGAAAAGATGAGAGTGGGGGTTTGTAATAAGATGAGAAAATATTTTTTCCCCCTTTGACATGCCAAAGTAAATTTGCATTTTAAATTATGGAGTGTCGCTTTATTTTTTCGCTTCATGTTTGATTTCAATTATAATTGAATGCGTTTTGGTATAAATAAAAAATGAGTTCGCCACGTAAAAATAAACTTTCCACGTCTGGGAAACTGAATTAAAAATTACTTTGTTTCTTGTTTGTAAGAACATGGAGTGTAACGCACAATTGTAAATTTATTATCACATGTTATCTTGTTCAGTTGTTTAATTTTAAAATATAAACAAGGCTTTGATCTTCTTTGGTAGAAAGGATTTAGAAAAGCAGGAAGGAAGGAAATGCACTTTAATTATTGATGCACTCTTGAGCCCTTAACGTGGTACATCCAAAAGATTATTTGTCGACGAAGGAGTGAAAAGTTTATTCTAATGCGTGAAAAAGCAATTTGTATGTATTAATAAAATTCTTTGACGCAATTTCGTCGAAAGTTCTTTTTTCATTTGCAGATGAAATAGCAGCATGGGGGAAAAACCTGAAATGAAAGCATGGAATTAAATTTTAATATTTGAGGCTCCGTCAATTTTGTTGTATTCAAACAGTCATTAAGTCTTTTCCTTGTCTGAGGTCTGGTGTTAATTATAGGGTGTATTGATGTACACAATAAAGAGGGGGAGCAAGTGGCTCATAAGCAGAAGCATTTGGCAAATTAGTATGACTCAATGGGCACCCGAATTTTCAATTAGAAGATGAGAAAACGCCTGAGTTGAACAAGCTAATGACAAGACTTCATTACCAATTAGAGGGGAGGGGTTTGGAGATGTGGACACAGGGAACATGCAGCTTTATGTTTGACAGATTAAAACGCGGCTAGATTCTTTTAGTAGAAGCGTCTTATCTGTGTATTACTAAGCGAATTAGTATAAAATTAATAATTCAAGTTGAACATTTATAAATTATGCACAGGTGGGTAATCTATTGGGTTTATACTTTAAAATTATCAAAAAGGTTAAGGCTGAACTTTCATTCCATTATCTTATCCAGAAGATTAAGTGTGGAGCCATGTGGTAGAAGCAACACTTTGAGAATGCACGTAATCTAAATATATTTACGAGCCACTTGAAAATTTGCGCCTGCAGTTTTGCCTTTAGCTCGTGGCAATGTCCATTTAGCACATTCCAAACACCTTAGCATGGTCCAGCTGCAGGCTCTCTATTGCCAAACCAAACATTCCAAAAGTCATTGACTGAATTTTACGGTTCTCTCTGTCTGTAGCTCGTTTGCCTCCCATTTCTTCAACCTTGGCTATCACGTCCAAAATGCCTCTTAAGGAGAATCCAACTTGTCTACGGGGTTGTAAGGTGACGTCGTTCGTTTTTTTTATTTTTTTTTACTTTCTTGCGAAGGTGAAAAAATTGAATGACTCTGTACTTCAAATGGTCTTCCGGAGGGAAATCAAACGAAGGCCAGGAAAATGGTCCCCTATTGGTTTCCAACTAGGCTGTCAATCTTGTGATTTCTAGCGAATAAAATTATGTTACAAATGTATTGGATTTTTATTTATTTTAGATTGTTTATTTTGAATTTTGTTTTATGTAAAAAGTGTGAAAGGTTTTTATTTCTCCTTTGGCGCCAAAGTTTGGTTCGTGCGTGGAGGGTGAAATGAGGCGACAAATCAATTGAATGTCCTTTTTGGACGCAACGTGAGTTTACTTGAAATGAGAAGAATGAATTTGATGTGTTGTTGGGAAAATTTTTTTTTTTTCAGAGCTGAGTAGAATTCGACCTTAATATATCGCGTGAGAATGAAAAGTTGGACTTTTTTTTTTTCTTCTTCTATATTAGGCATTGATTCTCTTGTGTATAGGGTGCAATTTCAGATTCTTCTTTTGTTGTTATTAAAGCTCTATCTCAAATATGAATAAATTTTTTATTTTTATGAGAGAATTGAGGAAGTGGTCTTATGTGAAGCCGGAAATAATTTTGTTGTCAACAACTTTCGATATTGCACATGTAATTACAGGTCCAAAAAGATTAAAGCTGTAATCCTGCGTAATTGGGCGGTGGGATTTTGGGCCGAAAAAAATATTAATTGCACCATAAAGAGATGCTCAAAGTTTAAATTATAAATCATGGTCTTATTTATATAGGAAACTATTATAATTAAACCGAGACTTTTTTTTTTCTTCTAATTTTATAACAGATGCGGTTTTGGATGCAGATTCATCACGTGGACCAGTTTTCATTACGGAACCACCTGATCGCGTCGATTTTTCAAACTCAACTGGAGCAATAGTCGAGTGTTCGGTTCACGGCCATCCATTGCCGACTGTCCATTGGTCTTTGATTAACGGCTCCAGTGTAAATGACGTGAAGAATATCCGCCATATTTTGTCCAATGGAAGCCTCTATTTTCCACCATTCCGAGCTGATCAGTACCAACAAGACGTTCACGCCGGACGTTATCAATGTATTGCGTCTTCACCGCTTGGAGTCATTCGAAGTCGTCCTGTCCACGTTAGAGCAGGTAAAATGCTATAAATAAAACAGATTGTCAATATTTTACGCATAAAGTGCATCGTTAAAAATGAATATGCATTCCATGTGTACACAAACTCGTACTTTTGAATCTCTGGGCAAGCCGCCTATAAATAAACTTGTCCAAAAATGGAGAAAGGTAAAATTTATGTTGGCAGCTCTGAGGAGCAACATTCAGACAGGAAGACGAATTGCATTTTTTCCTCCTTTTTTGTTTAGTTGTTTTTGTACGAAATAGTGAAACATGTTTACCTGTCGAAAACAGGCCATTTGATTCGGTTTTAATCCAAGTTTACATCGTAATGTTGGGATTTAATCCCCTGGTAATGAATAAGTTTTAGAAATTAATTGCGTGAGATGTTGCCTAGCAATCCATCTTATGCTTATTCCGTTTGGTTGCGTGCGGGACAATAAAGAGTAGAGATTTGGTTGCTGGTGATTTATGGGATTTCTCCGGGGATATGGAATATTCAGGTTGGAAAAAAAGGATGAGGATGCTTGAGAAAATCTTTTGTATGGATTAGGAAATTTTAGAACTTAATTCGACCAAGTTTTAAGTTGCTTCTGAATAATGTTCGTAGGGTATGGATTAGCAATAATTTATCATGCAAGTTTGAAAGAAGACTTTTTGCCATAAGTTTTAATTTTTATTTTTCGAAAACGTCACTGTACTGCGATATTTTGTTGGAAAAGAAAAAAGTCGTTTATCTTCAACGAGAAGACACGTCTCATCTGTAAGTCGTATTATATTATTTTTTCTACGTTCGTTTCCACCACGAGGTTTTTATTTTTTTGAATATTTGAATTTTTGACAGAAGAGAGGAAATGGCCAAATGCAAAAAAGTAACAAATCTAGACTATATAAAAGACCTTACGAAAAAAGTTTTTAAAAAAATGTAAATGTAAAAAAAAAAAAAAGCTCAAGTGCTTGATTCCTGACTGGTTTGAATTTTATTTTTAAATTCAAATTGTCTGGGCTTGAAAAATATATTTATAGCCGCACTATAGGTGGAACGTACTGTTAATGCTGATGCATAGATATTTTGAAAGGAAAAAAATATACAAATGAGTAAAGTGTAAAATCACCGGTAAAATGTGGTGAAACTATAACTCTTGTTCTTATCTGTATGCACACTAGGTCTTTAGTTTTTAAGGTGGAACGATAAGACTTTTTTTTTCCCAAAATGAGAACGGAAGTATTACCTTAAAAATGAAAAAAAAAAAAAAAAACATAAGTCTTTAAAGTAAGGTGCGGTTGTTCAAAGACTGCGGGATTTTTAAAATGATATATATATATAACAAATGTTGTTGAATTATTTATATGTAAACACAGTTTACAGTGGTTTGGCTATAACATAGACTTAATGCATCAGCAACAAACGTTAAGCATTCCATATTTAAGCCAAGTCATAAATAATTTAAATTGATGGTCCCAATTTGTACAATTTTCAAGAACGAACTTAAGTTTTTTGCCTCCTTATTTTTTAAATTGATGGCCATAATAACCATCAAAGCTGAATTAGCCATAGGATGGAAAGAGAATGAAAAATTCTTAATTTTGTGAGTAGACATTTTTTTTTTGGGGATTTACGGATGAAATTTTAGAGATGTTAGAACACATAAGGTGAGCTCGTCTTTTTTTCCCTTTTGTCTTGCAAATTTAATATCGCGTTGGAAAGAGTAAGTGCACTTAGTTTTGCTACTAGCTTGAGGATATAATTTTAGTAATTCCAACTCAGGCCATTATCATAATGAATACACTCCAGGCACCATTCATAATATGAGGAAATCCTCGAGCGACAATATTTTATCATTAAACTGGCCACTGACAACGGTGTATATGTCAAGACCATTGAGACCATTGAATAAATGGGCTCGCGCAAAGGAGGCTCTCATTTACAATCTATAATTTAATAAAATTTGATTTTACATTGACCTTTTAATGCTACTCAAAGGACTTGTAAATTACTTGACAATTATTCATACCTTATTTATTATTAACCAGAGGCTTTCAGAAGGTAATGTCCCTATCTTAAATCATATTTAAAATTCAAGTAGTTAAAAGTTGCGGCTTGTTTCTACTGTAGGCTTTGGAAACTTGTGCATGGTAAACCTCTATTAATCCGATTAATATTATAAAATATTGGCTTGTGGTGTGCTACAACCACATTATTTTTAAATGTATTATCCTGCGAACTCTCTAACACGTGGATTACTAAATGCTTGTTTTTTGGGCTAATTGCTTATCAATTTCATTTTATTGCTAACTTCCTGAATTAACTGTTTGTGACTTAAAAACAACCCGTGTTTTATGCTTTTATTGATAAATTCTACGGAAATCATCTGTGCCCATAAAATGTAATGAGTGTTGATTTTTTTTTTAGAGGGGATGGGGAGGGGGGAACGAATATTGCTTTCATTTGTGGAAATAACACTAATAGAATCTTAAGTGGTGCACAAAACAATTGTCCACATTCTATTTTCCACGTAGAAATAAATGGTGATGTTCAGAGGTAATTGGCTAGGTCTTTTAACCTTTCCCAACCTAGTTTCTCCATATTAATCAACTTAATGCATTACTTAGAAGCAAAACAAGACGCAAAAGACTCGTCCATATGAAGAATGTTTTTTTTTTTCAACCTCTTTAATATCCACTTAAGAGATTATAGCTTTATTGTACCGGTCTATCGAATATTGCATGCCCTCGACGACAAGCACTATTATCTTTCTACCTTGAGATTTGTCAGAGTATACATTGCTGGTTTTTGACGTTGCAGTAAGCCGAAGGGTAAAAGGTGTAATAAATAGTTTGTATTACTTTAATACTTTAATGCTTAATTTTTACTGTGACAATGTTTTTAAGAGTGTTGAAACCCAGTAAATGTACCGTATGTTAAAAAATGCAAATATACGGAAAGTAAATTGTGTCAGCTGGGGTTTTTTTTAATCACTATACAAGCGTATAAATTTTAAACTTTCCAAATGGTAAAAAAAAATAAGGGATAAACATTTTTTTTTTTTTTGATGTTGGTTTTGTCGAGAAAAGCTCCCGCATTTAAAGTTTCTTTTATTGTAATACTTCGCAGACCACCTTTCATCTTCCCAGAGCTACCCGCTTCTTTAAAGAGAGAGGTCTTGACAGTTGCCCTCTTTTGGAATTTATAATAAGCTTTTTAAAAACGAAATCAGGTTGCCTTGCATAGCAAATGTTGTAATTGCAGTTAAAGTTGAATATTAGAAGGCTTTCTGAACATACTAAATTAATTTCTTGCAATTGTCTGGCCTCTGTATATACACTTTTATAACTTTTGTCAGTAGAAAAGGAAATTAAGTTTTACAGTATTTTGATTTCCAAGAAATCAAAATGCTATCAAAATCTTTTAAACTTCAGAAGCAATAGATAAACTACTTTAAAAAGTTAATAGCCCATAAATGCAGAACATACAATTTTTTTTGACATGCCAAAGAATGCATGATCGAATACTTTGACTGAAGTCGTATATAGTCGTTTTATTTGTTGCTGTCTTTGCCCGAGCAATTTGGCTGTATCCATCCAATTGAGATCCGAACCACTAAAGAATTTAGGGCCATAATCATAGTAGGTAATATAAATGGAAAGTAAGTCGTTTTGTCCCAAATTTTCACCGTTCACTGCCCACATTGTAAACACTGTGTATGCCTTGAGAGGATGCTTGTGGTTTGGAGAGAGAATGAGAGGAGCAGGGCGAGAGCGAACACACTGTAGTTGCACCTCATTGCACTCTAAAAGTCCTGTAAAGTTGGTGGTGTTGCCATGAATTCAAATTGTCCGCTCACCAAATTTCATGGCTTTGAGGGAAACAAAATTTAAAACGCACGTGGTTTGACTAAAAGGTGATGTTGATGGGACAAAGGTGAGACTCTAGCGGTATGGCAAATGAGAAAAGGCCGCATTTTTCTTTCGATAGCACAACAGGATTTATACTTAAGCTGATCAGTTTTACGCAGCTTTAGTTGCGCATTGAATTACATAATGCGTTTGCACGACATGAATATTTATTCAGAGTAATGGTTTCTACCCCTTAAATTTCCCATACGATCCCGAAAATTAAATTCCAAGTCATTCAGGTGATATAAAAATTTTAAGCTAATGATACGGGAATTTCATTTTACTTTAACACTATTTTTGTTCCGGAAAATAAATTTTTAAATTGTTTTTGTTTGAGGGAATAGCGGTTAGGGTGAAGACACGTTCGCAGCTCGAGGCGCTGACGTATTTGCTGCCAAATACGTGACTTCCTAAATTTGTCTTGGGAGTTGGTGACCACAACCAACATCCTTCACAAGAAGTCCAAATTCACGTGGTTGTCGTAAAAACGGGGGAAAGGAGTGCTTTGGGCAAATAAAGAGGAGGCCTCTGTGTAAGAATTCACTTTGAATATGAAGTTCTGCAAATGTGTGTTCTTTAAATTGAACTATTTTAGCAATTTGGTGTAACAATATAAGTACGCAAAGTAAAGCTTGTGGAAAATAATATTCAATTTGAACTTTTATACACGTGAGTAAAAATACAGAGGTAAATATTGTCGCACGAGTTTAATAAAATGTCATTCGAAACTTGTAGCATTTGAGAAGTATAAAAATAAATTTCCCAAATGCATATTATTTTTCGGCAGTCACTTTTCTATTTAAATTAGTTTTGAATTTTTTTCTCTTATTACTACAATTTTATTGAATTCTGAAACATGGTGTTAGAGGAGAAAGGGAGGAAATAATCTTCTCATCTAAAAGGTTAAAAAAAAAAAAAAACTAAAAACTCGCCGTTGCAGTTTTTCATATTTAATGCAATTAACATCTTAACTTTAAAATCTGTATGTAATTTATCATTTTTTTTCTTATTAATTCTGACACTTCCAAAAGCACACAAAAAACCCAATCTCCAAACTGTTCTATAGCACCAAATATTTTTGGCTGTACGAAATTTTATTAAACTAATGGTGTTTTGAAAAAGATAATCTGGCCAAATATAAACGGAAAGCGCCAAGCCTTTTTTTTTTTTTCATTTCAAGTTGGAAACCCATTAAAAAAATTGAATTTGAGCTTGTTAAATGAAATTAGTTGCAGGTGAGATGCGCATTCCACTTGAACAGTGACACGTGTTAATTAAAACATATCAAACTTTTTCAAGTCTTTTAAATCCGAGTAGTGTGAAATAACCATATTAAGATGCTAACAACCGCCATAAATCTTGTGTTTAGCTCTGTTGTTTCTGCAAAATACAACATTTCCTGCCCTGTTATTGTAATTGTCTACGACAGTAGGTCTGTTGAATGAAAGGGCGCTGACTCCATTACATTCCAGTTGGCTTCATTAAGAGGGGATTAGCTTGCTCATTACTGCCAAGCACGGCGCTGCAAACACCGGCTCTAGAGTCCGACAGCTTTCTCGGGGCAACCACTAATGACCACCGTCCGCCGTGCACCCTATCTGTTACCCGTAGTATGTTCGTTTAAAGTTAACACCTACTCTTCTCTCCTGTTTGTCGTGGACAAATATAATTAGTTGCAGCCTCAAGTTGTTGGCTAAACTTTCTCTTTAATATCAAGCGCGTAATAAAAATGAAGTTTTGCTTGATGAAATAAGTTTTAGCAATAAATTCCCGCGAATAAATATTTGAGCTATAACAATCTGTGCTTTACGAATTTTAATAAAAAAGTGTTATTGCATTAATATTTGTTTTCAAGGTATAAGTTAGAGCACCTTTTGTTTTTTGCTTGCATCTCATTATTCTCTTTTATTCTTTTTTCCTTTGCAGTTGTTCAGCAATATTACGAAGTTCAAGTTTATGACGAGTTTGTCATCATTGGCAACACGGCCGTACTGAAATGTCACATTCCACCCTTTGTTAAAGAATACGTGCAAGTCGAAGCCTGGATTCGAAATAAACATCTTCCTATTCAGTCAGGCGTGCTCTCAGGTAAATGAAACAGGAAAAACATTTCTTTTTACTCTGCTTCAAAATGATGATATTGATCGAATTCCCTAAGAGGTGAGACGTGTATGGTTAGTACTTGGGGAAGAAGGTCAGCCACACTTAAATGCTTGTTCTAAATCTACTACCCGATGTTAAGAAAAAAAAAAAGTTTCTGGTTTTCGCTTGAGTAAATGATCTGATAGCAGATGGCACTATTTTGAAACCTTTAAATTGCTTTCTTAGTGTTGCAGAAACCATGCGGCAAGCATATTATAAAAAATTCAGACGAAATGAGAAACTCCATAGCGTTAAATTCTGAAAATAATCTTACACGCCCTTGTTTTAACTAAGTAGTTAAAGTTCGTTAGGTTACAGTCAGCTGGATGGGATAGAAACATCTGCACGTCCATCTACGTGCACGTGTGACTGGACTTAGCTGGGATTTAATGCCATGAAGGTGGTACCTTCCGAATCAATTTACTCACTGAATCTTGCACTTTACAAAGAATTAACGTGTAAGTACCTCAAAACGAATTACCGGTTTTTTTTAAAGTTGAAACGTTCTTATTTGTTACAAACCCAGGAAGATTTAAATTAATTTAAAACAAACAAAGTTTTGATTGAATTTAATTAAATATGTAATTGGAAACAGGTTAATAGTTTAAAATAGGAAATCGGGAAAATTATTACGTTTAAAGGGGTGAGAGATGAATTACCCGATAATGATTAATTGATTTTCAAGTACATTATGCATCTGATGGAAAATTATTAGATTTGGATTTGAGTTTTAAAAGTTTTGACAGTTTTATAAACGCTTGTAAACAATATTTCTACTTTAAAGAAGTGCAATAAGATCAATTCAAATTGCACAGGCAGCTGGAAGGGCGCGTATCAAACCAATTACACAGTATTCAGAAAAATGAAAGATTGATGGGTGCTTTGTACTCATATATTGATAAAGTTGAAAGTTTAATGACCAAACTCTTATTTGGATGAAAATTTAAAAAAGAAAGCAATAGGCAGCAAGAATGAAATCGAAGCGTGGAACATTTGTTTCCCCGGGGTGCTGGGTAATGATTCACATCGAAATCGGTTTCGACATTGATTGCAATCGTTACGGATCAATAGGCAAAAACAATTATCGTTGAGTACAGGCTCCGACGAAAATTCCATCAACCGCCCGTGGTGAACGGAAGGAAAGAGGGAAAAGAGATAGTGGGATAGATGAGACACACTAATGAAAAAGGTGATGGGTGAATGAGATAAGTTGGACTAGTGAAGATGGCAGAATAATCTGAGGATTAACGAGTCATTACCATCTGGGATGTTTCGATTCACAGATGGGAAGTTTGCATCATTAGCTTCTGCCTCTTAGGACTGTCAATTTGTTGTAAATTCTAGAACGAGGCAGATAATTTCACTTGTCATTCAAAAATTAATTAAATATGTTTCACAAAAGACTAAATAAAGGACGACAAAGTGTACACAGAAACGAATATTTAAGACTTTTAATTTTGAAGTCAAGTAAAAACCCTTTTGGGCAAAGAAATGTTAAAGTTTAACATTTCGCTAGTACAGACTTTTTAAAATATACATTAGTTTGTGATTTCTTTTAACTTTGTTGTCTTGTGTGCGAAGTGCGCAATTATGTGGAATGGGTTGAGTGGTTGAGCTACACCGCCCACAATGATGAGAGCATTTTATTTCGTACCAGGCATTCTCCCATCATTTAGTAAAAGTAAATCACTAGAGATAAAAGCATGGTGCTTTTAATGGAGAAAAAACCAGCTGTGCTTGGTGTTACAACTTTTTTTTTTTATTGGAAAAACAAGTAATCTGTTTCCTAGAAAAATCTCCGATTGTGGATGCGATCGAATACTGTGTCACTGTCACAGATTCTTGTAATGATACGCAAGCCCCTGTTTTCAAATTGACATTTATTGATTTCGGTCCGAATAGCCAAACTTTTCCCCAACTGCTTATGTGGCAAGAGTAAACAAAATTTTTACTAGTCTAAAACATTAAAATAGCATGTCAGAACCCGCCATGTTTCTGAAGACCCACATTCATTTTACTGAGGTGTCACAAATACGTATAATGTTAAAGAAAGAGTTTTATTGATCAGCTCAGAATGCACTTCGCTTCACCATACTACCTGTGTTACGTATACATTAAACATGTTATAAACTGAAAGTCCGGTCGATATTTCTTTAAAACCTCATGATTGACAGAATAGGAATTCAGAGTATTCAGGCGACTGCTCTTCCACATTGCAATGTTCGTTTTTTCTTTATAAATCCTGAATTTCTAACCCTCGGGATATGAAAGTGACATTTTATTTTAGTGGGTGAAAAATATTAACTTGGAAATTATATGTCAATATCTTTTATATTAAAAATCTGCAGAACCCCGTTGTTTTATATTCTGTAGGATTTTGCTTCTCCTTGCTGCCAGTTAGTAGAATAGCGACCTATTTTATTATTTTGCTTCAGTTCAGTTGCAATTTGTTGAGCGCCGGAGATTTACGCTAAAATGATTTCCTCTACTACATACACACGAGGAAATTACATTAGTCTTAATAGAGCTTTCCTAATTAGTGCACGCCTACCTGGCACATCTTGTTTGGGACATTCGTCTCTTCAATTCTCAAGATGCAAGAGAGTATGGAAATTGAAAAACGATAAACGCATCTTCATACCTGAATGATGACAGGTGATTTTATTTTTTGTAATAATAACATTTATAAAAGTAATTTCCAAGTTTATTCTAATGAAAATATTTGGTTAATTGTATCAACTTGAAAACCCCTTTGAATTAAAATTTATTACCATAATTAGAATTAAATTCGGGTTTAGAGTGCGTTATTTACATCTAGGTCCCATACTTAACTCGTTCTCAGGTGCATGAGGGGACCAAATTGCCTTCATCTTGCAGTTCAGTCGACTGTTATGACCACTTATGGTCACTTCCTACAGAGGATCATGACCTTTCTTTCTTTCTTTAAGAGTCTTGGACTCCTCCTATTCAGAAGTTTTCTAGCGTTAAATTGATTTAGAAAATTTGCATTGCTTAATCTCATTATATGTTTGCGAGATATTTTTCTGACATTTTGAATAGAAGAACTTAGATATTGTGTTAATTGAGTTTTCCTGCTTCAAGGAATTTAAAATAGTGGTGTGAACTGTATAAAAAGCACAAGTTATATAATGATAAAGCTTTAATGTAACATTTTGAAAATTTGTAAAAATATATTTTTTTATTCAATCTGAATATTGTATAAGTATCACGTCTATTTTCTATATGTTTGTGTGTCTTTTCTGTATTTTTTTTATTTCTGTTGATGGCCCCAAGGATTTAGATTGAAAAGACAAAAAAGAGGTTGCTTTATATACAGCAGAGAAAAGCGTATCTTTTCTGTTATGAATAATATCGAGTTAGCAGAATGAAGTGCTTTGAATATCTATTCGGAGATTGAAAATTGAATTGACTATGAAATCCCATTTTTTTGTCCGTATTTTATATCCTAGGTTTCTTGTTTAAGAATAATTGAGCGAAAATAGATCGAGAAAATGGTGGTTTCATTTATTCAGAAGTAAATGGGATTTTCGTTTTAACCTTTTTGTTCCGTTTGCAGGTAGTCGCTTTGCAATGTCTACTTCAGGCGAATTGTACATCTATCAAGTGACCAGCGGAGACAGCATGGACACGTACCAATGTCGCACTGTCAACCACTTGACGCATGAAGTCCGTGTTAGTGCTCCTGGAAGAGTTGTTGTGTCTGGTGAGTTTTTTCAATTGCAATATCAATCGTAGAAATTGCTTCAGTACTTGAAAAACTTGACTCTATTCATATCGACCATTGAAGAAAAAAAGGCTGTTTTCAGTAATGACTTCAGTCAAGTTGACGTTTTCCATTTCAAAATTTTATCAGTATTTTTTTTTGCTGAAACAGACAACTTTTTTGAATTAAATTTTTTTAAGGAATTGTTTTCATCTGGAAAGAGACGGGGGGAATGTTTGTTACAAACTGTTCCTCGTGAAGACTTCAATCGTGAAATGAATAGCGACATTCTGCTAACAGGCCGTTAGTTTGATATAGGTGGCATTTAAAGTCTTTTTAAGTTATTTATTATTCACTCAGTTTTTAAAACGAGTTTGAATTATATCTTGAAGTGGTATTTCGGGTGAAATGGTCGGTGGAGTTAATTGCATGGTAGCAATTTCAATCGAACCAAATTCTCGTTGCTCATGGGATATGATTTCATTAGTGTGGCAAGCACCCAAACTGCCCGCATTAAATGAAACTGTGGATTGTAATGGACAGAATAAATTTAATTTCTGGCATGATTATAATTTTGAATTCTGCCATGTAAATTCTCAACTTTTGATTAGATTGAGTCCTGTATGGATTTCAAAAAGTATTTGTTATCGGTGAGTTATTATCGTTTGTGGTTTGTTATTTTAATGTTTATTTGAGGCGCGCCATTTACCAATTTGATTTTAATCCCAATCTACTAATTAAAACACCAATACACATTTTTCAGAGAGATGTTTTAAAAGACAGTTTTTTAAATTGTTTAATAGTGCCTCTGATTGCTAAAAATGTAGTATGGAGATGTTTTTGTGTACATTGGTGAATTTTTCTCCTTCACTTAATTGAACGATTTATCTTGTTAATGGCTCTGTCGACAGGCTCGTCTTTTCTTTCAAGATAATTTTTCTATTCTTATTTTCCAAGACTATGGTTTTTGCACACTTGAAGTTGAACACGCTCTTGTACTAAGTGGTGTCTTCAGTCACTATACACCTTCTAGCAGACAAACAAAGAAGTTTGATTAGTTGTAATCCAAGAAAAACATCTTAAAACAACAGAAAAGAAGAAAAAGGCGAAAAAATGCGGTTTGGCCATAATTTGGGGAATTCTATTGGTGGAGGGAACCGGTGATGTGCGGATGAAATAAAACCAACTCTTATCCATCTTTATGGCCAAATCCTCTGAAGGGAACCCAAGAGCGCACTAGGGAATTGACTTGGTTCGGGCTAAGTTCTAACTGTCCAAAGTTGAAGTGCTGGTTGAAGGGCTCCCTTTTTTTTCGGAGGTCTTTCTCTTCCTTTTTTTATCTCATGGGTTAATTGTGCTGTCAAGATGGGCTATTTTCGGCTGTAGCTGGAAGTTGAAGTTTGATTAGAGTGTGACCCAAGTGTCGTGTCTGATCCTTTTTAGAAAATGAGCAATGACTGCAAGCGAGTGTAAGGTTAGAGTAATTTAGTAGGCAGTTATTAACTGACAAAGATAGATGGAGGGGGCGATGTGTAAACATACAATATATTTACTCGTCCCAGAGGTGATACTATCATTTTCTGTCAAAGATGATGTTAATTGCATATATTGCAAAGTAGAATGGCCCGAGAGTTTAACCAACATTTAATGGTTTTGATTACTTAAAGATGAAGCATCAACATATACCATCAGGGAATGGTATTTCCGTCACAAACAAAAATAAATAAATGAAAGGAAAATACTCTTAACGAATTAACATGATTTGCACATTTCCAACGACTGTCAATATCCCATTAACTGGTTTTGGTTTTCTAAATTGGTAGCTTAAAAGTTTGAACTGTCAATGATTAGATTAGAATCGGCAATTCCGGGTGAGTATCACACTCAAATGAGCTTTGTTATAAAGTTGACGGTTTAAGTTCAGTGGAAATGTAAACTGAACGTTTCGTTTAATGAACTTTAAGAAAAGTCAGGGAATAACTAGGCTTTTTTATTGTTAGTGTTTTAAAATAAGATAAATCTTGGTTTTTACGACGGAATTGTCTTAATGAAATCCCATTCGATGCATTTTAATAAGAAATAATCACAGACAATGTTGACTTGCAAATGTTAGCTAAAGTGTGAAATGGGCGTTCTAATGTTTTCTCCCCCATTTTGTTTTACTGCTTCGACGCGTCTTTGCTCCTCACGTCTCGTAGAGGTCGTACAAATACTCAACGAATTAAAGTTAGCAGAGCGTATGTAACCCTTTTGTTTTCCCTTGGTCGATTCGCTTTTTAATTGTGTTGACATTGATCTAGAAACATCCGTTTCCGTAACGATAGCAACTTTTTTTTTTAAATTACTATTTTTATGGATTGTTGGTTTAAATTAAATTGAATCAGTTTAATTTGGTAATTTTCTTTTTACCTATATTTTCTTATTTTCTTCGCTCCAATGTAAACGATTCCTTTGTTGTAATCCAATATCTTTTCCCAACCTGTAGGAACGAAAAGGGATATTCGATCGAGGGTTGGTCATATTGATTCCTGGTACAAACCCGATTTTGACCTTACCCTCAGCTTATGTCAGCCAAGCACAACCTTTTTGTGCTACCAAGGATAAGTTGGTGGGTTTCTGCGTCATTTTGGAAACTCGCGCGGGTCGATTTTCTTTTCTTCGTCGACGAGGAAATTTCATTTTTAATGTTTGGCGAGTCCATCGATTGGAGATGGACAAATCTCGGAAATGGTTTGGACATCTGGTTAGGTCGTTTCTTTTCCACAACCAGGATGTAACTCATTTCCACTGACTGAGTGCTTCAACCCGAGTTAAACTTCTGCTATATATCGAATTTTCTTTCCATCCTCCTCCACTTTTTCTTACTGCTTCCCTTAGGATATTTCACTAGAAATTTCAGCCGACTTATCTACCGTATGGAATGAAACTATTCTGAAATTCATACATACAAATCCAATCTTTATTTCCTTTCTGAAACAGAGAGAGAAATTTGAAATCTCTCTCTATCATATGTCAATGTCCTAAGACATTGATTTATTGGTAAGCCAAGTGTGGGTCTCATTTTATGTAATATCAGTCATTAATCATTTATTAATCTTTGGCCTTTGAATGTCCTGCACTATCTATGTCGGTGCAGCTGTTGATCTCCTTTCATGCTTTTCATCACTTGAATTCAGCTTATTCCATCAAGCTTTCCATTCTATTGCCCCAGCTTATCTTGTCCCAAAAGTGCGGGTATTCTGGTGGCATTAGGCCACATGCACCTTTTCCAGGAAGCTGTTTGAGCAATTGAAGTATCCTTTAGTCCGTCAACGCCCAAATGTAATTTTCTGTCCATTTTGTCTGCACGGAAGGTTGCTTTACTCTATCTCTAATGACTTCGTCTGTTCCATTAGTGTTCTTTTGTGTGTTGTATTCTTTCATCCGCTTGACCTGTACTTTAAAGAAATTGTTCTGGACTTCATGACAACATTCTTAGCTTTATTTTAAAGGGATGTTAGTTAAACTTTTAAACTTTGCTGATTTAGAATGGCAATTTGTAGCGAGTTTGAAATTGAAAATAACGGTTTCGAGAAACTTACTGTTGGGCTACTTGAAATGGCAAGTAGCATTAATAATGCCGTACGGTGACTGATTTTATAGCGGTTGTACAAGAAGTGTTTTTACTTAAATTGGTTTGTACGTCATAAAAGTCACTTTTATAGATTCAACATCTTTTTTTTATATTTTTGGTGAAGTTTTATGAAAGAAACGTTTTAGGTTTTTTTTAATGATTTTTTTTTTCTCATAGGAAGCAAGAAAAGAGTCCTAACATATTGATGAATGCTTTTCATGTAGTTTACTGTGCTCTAGGGATTCAATGCAGTGCATTGCGTTGAGTGTCTAGACCTGTAATTAGATTGTGAATTATTCGATGTTGTGCTTGTACGGCCAAAGAAATGTTTCTTCACGCCAAACCTGTCCTTCCAACTTGATTAAGGAAATATCCTAAAATGGATAAGAGGACAACGTCTATTTCTTGAAGGCCGTACTTAACCGTGTTAAGGTAAAGTTTCTCTTGTATTGTGTATTTCCAACAAATAGAATTTCAATAGTGTTTATTTTGAAGTTTTCTGTGTGTAAACTCTCGTGTGCAAAGTCATGCCTAATTTTCCCGTGAGACGTTCCTTCCTCGGTTTGGTTGTCACTATCAGATGGCGTTGTGTTTGCCTTGTTTACGGCTTGAATTAAAGCAGCTCGTTTTTCGGTTATTGCTGTTATGCATTTTTTCAATAGTATTTTTTGCCTCCATTTGGAGTTTTTTAATACCATCAAGTGGCTGTAATTGTAACGTCTCGTAGTTCAAAATGAAATTGCTAGCGAATGCATTTTTTTTGACCTGGCAAGCAGCCGAATTTTAGCATTTTTGTAGTGCAGAAGACTGAGTAATGCAGTAATAAATAGCAGGTGCAGATAAGACTGACGGAGCATTTTCATGAATCATAATTTTATTCTTTGTAAATGAGGTTATTTGTGGTCAAACTGAGAAATGAACAATTTTTTCTCACAAGTTGGTCTTAAATGATCAATATATATGTATTCCACACAGCATATAATTAAAAGAAATGGCAGTAAGTATGGGAGGTTTATGACAGTAATAAGAAATTATTTGTGATAATTCATCAATATAGGCTATCAAGTTGGTAGAGAAAAATTCTTCCCCAGTGTCATAACACTGAGTAATATTAGATGACAAGAAGTGAGATTGCTGCACACACACTAATTAAGCCCCCTTGTAGCAATGGGCTGAGTTCCATCACATTCACCGCAGCCATTCCATATGGTGGAATGAGTGCGTTAAAGTCATAATTGAAGCATTTCTCTCAGTTATACCAGACAACATGCTGACATAAGCCACAATCATTGCACTCGACACCATAGCTGGTCTTTCTCAGTGAAACTGAAACAGAGAGCAACTGACAATTTGTTTCACTAGTTTTATCTTGAGCCCATTTCTTAAATCCCACGTTTTTTTTATGTTTTATAAGAGTTTGCCTTTCTTGTTACAAGCTTTTCAACTGACGTTTATTGCCATTACCATGTGGAATGCCCACAGATCTA
The DNA here is from genome assembly GCA_034686365.1 of Pachymerium ferrugineum. Lineage (NCBI taxonomy): Eukaryota > Metazoa > Arthropoda > Chilopoda > Geophilomorpha > Geophilidae > Pachymerium > Pachymerium ferrugineum. The sequence continues at coordinate 109,996 of JAQGAS010000019.1, forward strand.
TTCGTTTCAAAAATGAGCAGGAAAAATTTAAGTCAGTTGCAAATATGACATTGATGTACGGGGCATTAAGTTTGAAATGTTTCAATATCATTTGGAACTCGGATTGTAACTATAATTAATGTGACTGACTTCCCACAAGTGCACTAAACCATCCTAGAAATCCTATTCTGGTGACTGATGGTCTATATAAAGAAGAAAGGCAGGTCATACCCCTCGTTTTTTTATGGAAAAGTCTAGTGTTGAGTTTCTATCGGGGCTTTAATCTAGCCCATCTGATTGGTTGCTGGAGAGAACTTGGGCCGAGTAAAGGTCGGCGATAACGAGACGAGCCAGGTGTCCTTCTCAATTTTCATTTCTTTTATACCTTTCCTCAAGATGCAATCACTATCCATTATCGAGGAGCTTTCATCCGAAGGGGAAATTCTCCTTTTCTCCTCATCTGCAATACGGTGGGATTTTCTTGTTGAAACCTCCCGCAATGATCGTCCCCATGTTATTGTATGCATTGGAGTAGAAGCGTTCAAAGTTTTTGATTTTTATTTAAACTGCACTTCCTAAAAAAGATCCTTTTATTTTCCCGTTTCTTAACAACAGATAAAGTTTGAAATTAATGTCAAAAAAGGTTAATGTTCGTTTGTTGTTTCCGATTTGAGATGAGTGTCATGATATATAAATACCTAAATAGTTAAATGACAGATGAGTATAAGAAGTGTCAAGGAAACTTACCGCTTTCGCTTTATTGTGGGCATAAGTTTGGTGAGATACAAATTCCAGCCGTTGTTATTGCTGACAGCCAAGTTATAGGCAAGCGAAGAATAGTTGCCCATGACGGGGGCAAAAGAGTCACTTAACAAAATTGGAAATTGCTGGCCGTTGTCAGAACATCCAGTCACTGCTGCATAAACAGACGTGATATTGACCTACTATCCCTTAAGGAGTAATGTTCGGCGTACGATCCGTATACTTAGACTTTAAAAAATAATTAGGCACAATTTGCTAAAGAGAATTAAATATCCAAATTGACATTTTGGCAGAAGGGCTTTTACCTAGCTGCATTACACTAAACTCATGGGACGCTTGAACCATTAATTCATTGAAACATGTCTGGTGTAAGTACCCCTAGAGAGTTAATGATTAACTACGGGATGGACGTATTTTAAGAATTTAAATTTCAATTTAACTAATCTTACTTTTAATTATGGACGACACCATTTCTGGCATTGATAGATTATTTTTTTATTACTCTTCGATCACAGTAACTGTCTATTAGCCATTGGCTTGCGCTTTGTCCATTTCGATTTTCGCGTGACTGGAGTAGTAAAGATGACTTTAAGTCTGATAATGTCAGTCCGTTTTCTGACCAAGTGAAAAGTCTGATAAGAACGATAATTACTTCCGGGAGGTATCAACCCCAGGTTTCCGTGCATCTGTGCAATTGCCTTTGATTTTGAATTGGTGGGAGGGAGAGACATCAATCTTATGGTGGCTGAAAGAGAAGAAAATCGAAAATTCCTCACCGATCCTTAATGTTGTCTATAATACATCTCGAGCATAGCGGCTTGTCCAATTTTACCTTTCTTTTTCCTGTCTATAAATACTTATTAGAGCGTGTAATGAGAAAGCGGAGGATTCACATTTGATCAATAGTTGCCACATATATTATTTGATTTATAAAGGTGACGACTGGAGATGGTGAGATTTGTTGCAATTGAAAGCTGCTGCAGAAATTTATGTAATGCAACAATTTTTTCTCCATTCCATTTCATGTCTTCTAATGGAATTGTTTATAATTGTGTGTATGTTTTATTCCCCCAGATTGAATATAAGCATGTGGCCTCATTAGCAAGACATTGAGTAATGATAATTAAAACACGCAATGTGATAAATAGTGAATGTGAATGAGAGAAAAGCCACAGATGCAATTGATAACGTTTATTTATTACAAGTTTATTTTATACTCATCATTTGAAAATATTTTTCCACGACTAATTGAAATCGCAATTTTTTTAATGAGAACTTCAGAGTTGTTAGCCCCTTGTTTTTTAAGTTATAAACCGAAAAGATGATTGGAGATATTTGGACAACCAAATCTACTTGACTATTCTCTACTTTTTATTTTTAAGAGTGGGTGGGTTGTTCTCTTCAATCAGCAAAGTTATTTTTGGATTGTGGGGTATAGGATATCACGTTCAGTAATGAACTATAATCCAGTTGATGTTCCGACTGATACAGTAGACGACATCCCGTACCAAATAAGCAGTTGCTTGGGCATTGCGCTACGTCTGATAATTGAATGACACTTAAAAGGAAACGGAGCGAACGTAAATGGCTTCAACTGAGCGTAATTGTAAATGACAAGGCGATAGTGAGTGGAGTAATTGCCACCCACGGGAATTGTGAAAGAAATGAAAGAGAAAATATTCCATTTTATGTTGGAACTCGGTTTGAATGGAGGCAAAACGAAAAACGAATGAGGAGAGACTTTTTTTTTATGTAGCATAAGACGATTTCTTTGTTGCCAGTGTCATCAAGTTAGATTTTTTCTTCCGAGTGGAGGGAGGACACATGCCAGTTTGGTACACTCAAAAGAACTAAAGAAAAGTCTTGTGGCCGGATGTGAGGTTTCCTGCATGCTGTCGAGATATGGATTGTCACAAATGACGACAGATAAGAGGCTCGCTATTCGATGCTGCTCACGTCTGTGGCGTACTAAACCGCTTATGAACTAGAGCCTGGTCACATGGTTCTTTATACCTGATGAAATGAATGGAAAGGGTTGAGAAAATGGCTTGAAAATAGAAAGGGGAAATTCACTTGTAAAAACTTTTTTTTTTTTAATTTCACGCCTAAATGCAGTTGGCAGCAAAAGATGAATCGATATTTTATGTGTAATGTGTGGCGTTTAATTACTAAAATTGCTTACCGAGGAATTTCCAGGGTTTGCATTTCCCGTTTTGCCATTTTATTGATGGAAATGGTATTGACTTTTGAGTGAGTGATCGTCTCTGCGCTGATTTGATTATTTATTACATGCCGTATGAAGGCACATTTTTGCCCAAGTGGCAAAAACGTCTCATGAATGATTGTTTTTAAATTTCACCCGAAGCTAAACTTCGTATAGAGAACACACCTGCGCGCCACTTGCATTCTACAAACGCATAATCTTGAATCTCGAGGCAATTACCCGGAATTACCCCACGTATAGGATTCCATTTTGAGCGAGCGGCGAGTAATTAGAAGATAAAAAGTAAAAGTGTGTCTGAGACTATTAACAGACAAGATTCTTACACAAATTTAATTGCCAAGAAAATTTTGTTGAATCCAAAGGCTTGCAAAGCGTAAACGGTATTAAAAGAAGTAAACACTAAGTGGGAATTGGAAGTGTTGAAAATAGTTGCGCGAGAATCTTTAACAAGATCACATGCCACTGTCTCTTCCTTTGTGCAATTTGTTGGCGCCAATGGTTTGGGAGCTCTCCGGCATCATTACCGACACTGTGTTAGGGGAATAAGATAAATAGCTTAGAGGCCTCCCACTTTCCCGGCATCCCCTTAGTACCTTAGTGGAGTAGAAAAATTGGAAGTGGTTTGACTCAAAGTTGAGGAAAGTGAAAAGCCTATAAACATATTGATGAGGCTCACAGATTTCCTGGAATAAATTTGTAATAGACTTAAAATATTTTTACAGTCCAAACTTTAATTGAAAAAAATTAAGGTAATTAATTTAAGCTTTAGTTTTATAAATTAAATTTACCTCCAGCTGCAAAATCGGTGGTTTTAAAGGATCTGGAAAATGATTTTTGTTGCCATTGAAAGATAGTGGAATTAATCTTTATAATTGCTCAAATTGCGGCTGTTATTAATTACGGAAATTGACATTATATGACAATGCAAGTCTGCTTTTTCTCTCTGGTTGCCGTGTTAACATTTTATTGCTGGTTTATCTATTCCAACATCACTATTAACCTCCTTATAATTACAAGTTTAAAAGTAATGATCATTGGCTCTGCATACTGTTATTTTTTTTTTTATTACTTTTTTATTGGTTGCTGGAAATCTATACAGAGAAATAAGCAATAATGCATGATCTTTTCCAAGGCACGAACTTTAGGGAAAAAGAATGTCTCTTGGCCGTGATATGCGAGTGTATACGCAGGTTGACACATGAAAATCAGTCACCACTGAGATTTCACTGGCCTAGCTGACATGTCTGGAGAAATATCTAGTGAAATCTTCAATATTTAACTTTTATGCGCGCATTGCATTTGGCTTTTGAAAGTAAAGTTTTCCGAGCTTAACTCCACTTATGCACATGACAGAACGACTAGAACGCTGAGCGTATTTCCATTCCAAGCCGCCAAATGACTGCAGAGCTGCCGCTTGCTTTCCTCTCTTGGGTGTCGTAAGGTGGCGCCAAAATTGTTTCTCGATCAGAGCGATGATGGTCATGAAAGGAAGGCATGGTCTGCACACTGATGACCTCTTTCTCTCGCCTTCTATCAACTTGTATAGCTGATCAGCAAAGATGCCATTCCCCAGTGAATGCTCACTGAGAATTAAAAGTTTTGTGACTTTGTGCAATGAGAATTGGTCCCAAAACCCTTGTCACACGGTTTCTATTTCCCAAACGATTGCTGCAGATGAAATAAAAGGGTGTGGGTGCGAATGAAATTGGATTGTGATTGGGTGGGATTCTGTAATTTGTTGTTGGGTGTGTTGGCCTAATTTTCTTTTTAAAAAAATTGTCTTGAATTTAGCTGATGATGATGACGACGACGTTTAAATTGTTTTTGTTTTTTTTTTTTTTTTTATGTCGGTTGAGGTTTTGGTACGAAATTTTAAAAAATAGAAAAAAGTGTTTGTTGTTGCTTTCAGTTATAAAAATTAGAGTGAGAAGTTTGAGAAGTGCAATTCTGATTTTTTTTATTTTCTTTCCTTTTTCGCCTTATTACACAAATGAAATTAGTCGTCAGTGCTGCACCACAAAAATAATGAGTGTGTACAATGTTAATTACATACTTAACGACTCCTGGCTAATGTCGTTAGACTTGTCCCCCGGGTATCCTTTTCTCATTGAGTGCTTACCTTTGCACTAAAGCTGGGCTATCAATTTCTAATAGTTGTAAATGTGCTCACTGGATGTCGCGACATGGAAATCTTATCAGATCATCAAGTTTGTCTATAGGGATCTTTTAAGAAATTAGATGAGTCGTTTTGGTCGTTTTATGCCTCATTCAAGTAGTGTTTAAAATTTTTTTTTTTAATCCGAATTCGGCATTTGATGATGTCCGAATTGAATAAGTTTCCTCTTTGGCAGTTGAAAGTGTCTTGGCGTGCGTATCATTGGACAAACTGGCTCATTCGACTTCCTGGATTTGATGGCTTTTTCTTCTCCTTTGTGCGTTTCACAAAAGAATAATGTTTTTCACTTGGACACAATGGAAGTTTTCTTTTGGTAAACCTAAAGCTTAAAGTTAAGTTTTATATCTCTAATAGATCTTACATCTCCGATGCCTTTTTTTTTTAATTTTTTTTTCTCATTTCTCATTTCTCATTTCTTTCCTTTTTTTTTACGCCACCGGTTTATTTTTTGTCACCAGTGTCCATCGAAAGGAGTTCCGTAATAATAACGATTATAATAAAAACATGAAAAAAAGCAACCTCCGAACGAAATACCAAATATTACAAAAGAATTGAGCAATTGGTCAAAACTTTAGTCAATAATTCAGCAATAAATGTTAAAGCTTACAATTTTCTCGCGTGGTCGAAAGTGCAATTTTTTTTGTTTGAAGAACTTAAAATGTCACGTATTGTCAATCATCCACGACTTGAGCACTGAAGCAATGAACACTTTATAACCTACATTCCCCATTTTTGTAGTAGCAAAGACATTGTGAGAATATATTTATGACTTGCACTCAAATTCTTCACTTGTATGAAGCCCACTTTTTTTTCCTTTATTTTCTTCCAGCTTTTATGTGTGTATATCTACGATGTGTTTGGCCCATCTCATAATTTTTATCCACTATGGTTCCATGAATTTATTTTATTTATGGTTTTGTCTTTATGTTTTTTTCTCGTCTACAACTCAGATCCCAAGAGCAGTGTCCCCCCGAGAATCAACCACCATCAAACTTCTCTGACGGTCATGAGGGGAAATACTAGTGAAATCCCATGTGCAGTTCAAGGGCTGCCAATACCGTCACATAGGTAAGTTTTTATATCCTATTATTTTACTTCTAATCTAAATTTAAATGGACACTTTTCGCTAAATAGAAGAGTACTGAATTATAGTTGGAAATGATAAGTTTGGGAGAAACGTTACATTTATCTTTTATTTTCATTGGTGGTTTTGGTTGATTATCTGATGACATTTGTTCTCCCTATATCGTTGGTGTGGATCCCCGAAGGGAGTTGGGACATTGATTTTGTGGTAGTGCTTCGCCTAAAGTTGTCCTCATCAGTACAGAAAGTGTAATATCTAGCACGACAAATGATACGTCGAAAGTTGTGGGCTTTATTGAATATTGGGCAATTTATGGACATGAACATTCGTGTAGATCTCTAGAGAATCATTTGCATATTCGATCTTTGGTAAATTTCAAATGAGCAATTTACTAGTTGATATTTATTCAGTCAGATTTAAATCTATTAAATTTGGATATTTCCCAAACTTTGCTGATACGAAAACTTAAAACTTTTGCAGAAATCAATGGAACTATGTTAAATAATTTCTTTCTAATTCCTCGTCCCTATTCTTCAGATGACGGTAAATCGGATTAATGTGGAAACGGCTTTCGATTTTTTATGACGTTTGCAATGCCATTTCTGAAATTTTTCTAACCATTCATGATTGATGAAATTAAATTATTCAAAGAATAATCTAAAAGAGCAGCACTGCAATTTATTGCTGACTGGTTTAATGGTAATTAAACATTTCGTAGCTTCATCTTTTTTTGTTCCGAATTTAAATTTCTGGTTAATTAATAACAAATAATACTTTAGAAAGTCAGTAGTGTCATAAAGCTGAGATACATTATACATAAAAGCGCGTTTGACGTGTTGTAAATAACAATTTTCGCTTTTTTATAAATTACTAGGATGAAGAAACGGATAAAGTTAAAGAACAGTTTGAAAAAATAATGGTGTTGGGTAAATAAATGGAACATTTACTGTTAGCTGTCTTCTTGCAGAGAAAAACAATGTATAAAATTAATGTGGATAAGTATTGGTTTGGTTAAAAATTTAATGGTTCTTAGAATTGTATTTCCTACAATTGTACATCACGTATTGTGATAAAAATTAAAAGCAGGGTTACATGGATATGGAAAGAATGACACGTTTGACACAGCAACATTTTCAAATGCACTTTTCTTGAAAACCGAAACAAATTTAAAACTTTAATATTCCGTAAATAAATATTATCTGGAAGAAGAAAAGAAATGGTCGATTGCGTGTCAATTTTAAGAATTAATGAGACAATTCTAGTATCATAAATTATGTAATCTGAAACGTAACTATTTTAGTTACATGCACTCAGTGTTATATAAAGGCGCGTAAAACGCCACATCTATTCCCGATGGTATTCCTTTTGAATACGAAGTGTCAATTTTTTCCGGTTCCAAATCCCTTGCGGAACAGGGGGGACAGTGGTGTAGGGAAATGTCTCTCCTGGGTCATTGCACCGACCACGTGAGATGAAGAAAGTTGAGTCCAATTCGGATGTTGGGTTGAGACAAGAATCTCGCAGGGCCCCGAGTGTGACAATAAAAGATGCCAAGGAGACTGGGCCCTCTGGAATTGGGTCTTCACTTGGATCAGACATGTGAACTCGGATGTCCATAGGAGGAGTAGAAGTAGACGCACGACTATCAAATGGGCGAATGCGTCGCGTCTATGCTCTCTTTACAGCTGCACGAATTCCTTTGAAATCTCCCTGGAGATTTATCAACAAATTTGCTGGCAATTTGGCAAAAAGTTCTTGCTGTAAGACGCACAAAAGGTTCCCCAGTTTAGGGAGAATAATTCTTTTTTATAGATAGTCAGAAAATAACGTGTCCTAACAAATAATATTGCCGTTTATAATGATTATTTTTGAAATTTTTTTATGGATTTTTTTTATTGACTTTACTGCCACGGAAACGCAAAATAAATAGAAAATGTTTGGACAATTTTTACGCTTTTTTAACCTCAGTTTGTTTTGACAAGAGCAGTATTAAAGTGGCAGTGCAATTTAGGTTTTGTGAAAGGAATTTTTTTTTTCTTCTACTCGAAATGTTCTTTTCTTTTTAAACAGATGTGGGTTTTTTTTCGACTTTTTATTTTTGTTCCCAGAGTAATAATCATTTTGCCTATGAAGTTGAGAAAGTTGCTTTTCTGCGCAGATGTTGGCTTTTTTTATGAAAACCATCATGTCGAAGCAGATGTCAAATGTGGCACTTGGTGCATAAAAAGAATCTGCGAATTGCTTTGTGATGGTCGTGTAGGTCATTTGTATATTTGTTGGAGAAAAAAAATCTTAGAAAAGGGGAATGGCCTTTCATAATGGTACCTTGGTTAAACTTTTATTCGTGCATTATGTGAAAGAGGTAATATTTCTCTTCCCATTTCATTCCTTTGAACAACAAACGCAGCTTGAAAAATGATTTTGCATCTACTCAAGAAATAAAAAAGAAATCTCCTTTGCATTCACCAATTTCCAATGACAGCACCAACATCAATTTCATTTTCCTTTTATCCCGGGCACACTTTTAAGCCTCGTGTTACCTATTTTTGTTTGAACTTGCATATGTTGAACAGATTTGCCATTACCGAACTCTTCACCATTAGGAGATCAGGAAACCTCCCTCTAGAATATAGTACAGTAAGAGGCATCAAAATTCTTCCCATGTTTCTGCTTTGGCTGAGGCTGGCTGCTGTATGATTTTGGTGTGCGTAATAGATTCTGGGGTAAAGCCAGTTGGGTGAGAAGAGATGAAGAAGAGAGATGACTCACTTGCATACAGATATAGCACCAAAAACTCCTCTGCATTGCATTCACCATCTGGGTAGATTGAGTGCAACGATAACTATGCCAAACGTGGTAGGATTTGGAGAAAATTAAATAAATAAAAAATATATATAAAAAGGAGACTAGCTACTGGAGTTTGGCGAATCCGGGATTTCACGGATAGAATAATGTCTAGAATAATAGTAAATAAAAAAGAAATATTAAATGAAAAGTTTCTGTCATTTTCACGCAACATGTTAGGGTATTAGGGAAAGAAGCAGCATAAAATATGCTATAAAGCTTGTGAGGCAATGGCACAATGAAATTGGGTGTCAAGAAAATGTGACAAATGTTTTGATTTGTATCTGGGTGATGTAGTAAGCAATGTCCAAGAGTTTTGAGTCGTGAAATCCAATTATAGCTACTTCACTTGCTTTTCTTTCATATCTCGATTACACACAACTAAAGTCCTTCAATACCTTCTGTTTTGCACGCATGTGATGTACGATGTGTGAAAGTGACAGTTTGTAAATGGTGCGCCTGGAAATTTTTCCGAGTGAAATGAAAGAGAAAAGAGTGTAATACGTCAGAACCGTGAAAAAAATAGTATGCAATTTTGTTCTTATAGTCCAATGCATTTTTTTTTTTGTTATTTCGATTTATATTTCGAAATTTTTTTGTTTTTGTTTTAGTTGGTTCCGGTTTCACGGACGTGGTATCCAACCAGTTGAAGCTGATGGGAGAATTGTGAAAATCAATGGTTTGCTTGTCATCCAGAATACCCAGATTACCGACGGCGGTATCTACGTGTGTAAAGTGAGCAATATAATTGGAGAAGAGAAAGTGGAAACACTTCTTACAGTTACAGGTGCGCATGTTTTTGTTTAAATAATTAACTTTTCGCTCCTGCTTTTAATTAGTACAACCGTGGTTTTGCATTTATTAATTTTTTATTATGTTTTCTTAATTTTTTTCTTTAAACCACAGAAAGTCTCTCAGCTTATATCGAGCCGCAGGAGGTAACTGCTGACGTAGGGCAACAAATCCGGTTCACCTGCTTTGCTTCTGGACATCCAATTACATCCGTAGAATGGCTCAAAGGTAAGATGAAATTTTAATTAGGCATCCAATCTTGTTATGCTTTGTGTTCGCAATCAGGGTGAAATCTTTGAAGTGAACTTAATTAATTTGGAACAAAGATAAAATGGGGCTTAAATGGGTCATTGTAACATTTCTAAAATATGTTTGTGTTTTGTTTATCTTTGAAAAAGATGGCCACACAGTGAGCACTGATGGACGACGCTTGAAGATCCGAAATCAATTTGAACTGGTCATTGAAGCAGTGGAACGAAGAGATCATGGCATGTATCAGTGCTTCGTGGGAAACGGAGAAGACATGGCCCAGGGATCTGCCCAGCTCAAGTTAGGAGGTAATCTGGAATTGCTCCTCACATTTACCAATTTCTTTCTGTTCTGCAGTTCAGTGTTTTCTCAAGTTAAAAAAATATTTAATAACGAAATTGATCATTTTTTTTTTCTAACAATTTGCCAACAAAATCATCGAGGTTTTATATGAAAATTGCATTAGGCGAAGTGTGATTAATGTTTTCGAGGCTTGTCACTGACACCACTTGCCGTTACTGGTGCATATTGGGAGCTTAAGCCCTTATCAGCTCCTAGGAGAATCCTCTTGTTGAAGGGTGAAATGTTGATGAAAACTAATTGCATCTCCAGATACTGCATTTGTCACTCTAAATAAATCGTTCGATTAATGTGGAGATAACTACATTCCCTCTGCTACAACAACTGTCCCAAAAGGGTTTGCTGTATTCTCAGCTAATACTTTGCGAAAAGTAAAAATGGAAAAAAATGTTTAGACAGATTTACGACTGATGCGGCCAAGTTGAAAGGCTGAAGAAAAAGATTCAGAATGTTGGAACGGTGCACGAAATAAACACCAGTTCCTTCAATTCCCTAGAAGCTTATGAGCTTAAGCAATTGACTGTTGTTGAACATACTCACTTGTGTACACAAGACTGGTCTTCTTGGAATAACCTCATAAAATCCTGTTGGTAATCCATAAAAGAATGCCACCCTCTAGTCTTGTTAATCTAATAAACTCACAGCATTAACTATAATTCTCTGTCCTGGAATTACTAGGAAAGATTTTTCTTGGTGAAATTTAATTTAGAAACGAGATTTTTTATCTTATTTTTACACAGACTAAACAGATGAACGAATTAGATTTTTTTTCCTTTGTGGAATTAGACGAAGTTTAGGGTTTTGCTACGGTTGTATTTTACTCCATAATTATAAAAAAAAATGTGAAATATTTATTTTTGCTTTATTTTATGGACCATAACCAGTTGAACTTTTTTGGGACGGTGTGAAATGAATTATTTTCTCAAATTGCTGGTATAAATTATTCCGCATATCAGGTGAATAATGGAAGAGAAGTAAATCAGAACACACGCCAGCCATGCATGGGGAATATTGGTCAATTTTTCATTCAACTTGTCTGTTAATGAGGCAAGGAAAGATGACGCTGAGAGACGTTTTATTATACTAGTGTTTATGAAAAAGATTGAAAAATTACTATCTTGGGTCAAAATTACTTTTATTCTTTTTTGCTTCATCAAACCTACAACTTGGTTCATGGTTTTTTTTTTATCGCAAATGAAATTCAGTTCCCGTTATTTGTCAAAACATGAATTCTCATGGCGCTGAAATCAATACAAAACAGACTTGAGATATCCCTGGTGAGAAATGGGGGTATAAAAAATTATAGTGTTGGAATCTAATTAAAGAATAATCACGTTGTAGGTTTGACTGACTTTTTAAACTTATATTTTCATTTTTCATTTTTCATTTTTATTAGCAATTTCTCCAAATGTGAGTCTAACCGTTCCCCTGGAGTCGCTCCAGCCCGGTTTGTCTGCTAAGCTGCAATGCACTGCGGTTGGCAGCCCTGTGCCACAGATTTCCTGGTACCTGAATGACTCGCCTCTAAGCAGCCGCGCCGACCGAAGGTCAAGGATTACAGAGTCGGTCGACAGTAACGGAAATTATATCAGTACATTAAATATTATCTCGGTGGATTTGCAAGACGGAGGATATTACAAATGCGTAGGACGAAACCCTGCTGGATACGACGAAATTATAGAAAGATTAAACATTTATGGTAATAAAATTTTTAAATTTAATTTTTTTAATTCTTTAGTTTTTTAAGTTTTTTTTCTGTAAATTATTTTTAAAATGCCTCTAGTCGTATGAAAAAAGAATGACATTATAAAGATGAGATTAAACTTGAAGACAAATTTTAGATTCAACTGAGTTAGCTAGAATCAAGTTGATTAAGAAGGACAGTGGAGCATCCTGCAGCAATCAGTTCTTATTGCATGAACCACATGCTGTTTGCTCTGTACCCTTATTTGCCACAGGCTTGTTGACTGGATGACTTTGACTTTACTCTTTTATTCACTGCCATTTCACTACTTTTGTCTTTCAGTTTAAAATTGATAAAGTGGTCGCAAATCACGTTCGACGTGGGGTGTTTACTTAATTGAAATGAACTTTACCCAACTGTTTGCACAGTTGAAGCGAGTTTTGCAGAAGCCAACTCTTATTGTAGCGCTGTCGTTTGCATAGCGTGTCAGTTTACATTAGCCTATTGTTACATTAAATGGGTTAAAAGGAATTTTTTTAAAATTTTTTTTGTAGCTATAGTGAAAACTTAAAACTGAGATCTTCACTATTAGAATTCATACCACAAAGAGATCCTACTCTATTTTTTTTTTCTACACTTATTGTATTTTTAAGAAACTTGATTCTCACCACAAACAAGACCATCGAGTGCATAATAAAGCGCTTACACGCCACACTGGATCGTAAATTCCATTCCATGCCTCGCCATGGCTCTTACTAGGGGTCGAAAACAGTGTAAACAGGCGCCTCGGAGGAAGCCGCAAATTACTCGACACTTTCCGATTATATGTCATGTTAAATAAATTATTAAAATGATATATGACTTTAAACAAAAACGCTATCAGGTAAAAATATTGGAAAAATTAAGTTATGGTTCAAATTTTTATGCTCGCGTAAGACATAAAAATATTGACTTTTTAAATATTTACTGTGACCTGAAGATAATTATATTCTTGAACTTAAAAATTTTTTGTTGCTATGTAATATTTCGGTTGCAACGACCCATGTTTTATCATATGCATTCCCCGTTAGTTATTATCAGAGAACGAAGTTTCTTCTTTCCTCTGGCAAGTAAATTATGATGAGGTAAATTAGTCCCCAAGCATATCATCCATCACTACAATAGGGTTGTAATTAGGGTGTATAGAAGGTTAGAAAGATCATTCAAACTTACAACTTGACCATCTCTTAATTAAAAAGTAAACGAAAACTTGTAATTAATGTAAGAAAAATCCTCAATTACAGGTCCTGTATCAATCAAGCCATTACCAAGCGTCTTTGCCGTGTCTGGGAAGGATGTTCAACTAATTTGCCCTTACCTTGGTTACCCTGTGACATCGATCACCTGGAAAAAAGGTAGAACAATATTTCAAATTTTTTTTTTATATATATTTTAAACATTAAGTGTCGTAGATAAGAGTGACAATTCTTTACTCGTGTCCATACACGATAACAATTTTTCGAGAGTCGTTCATCACCCTATACAGTTTTTCCCTCTTGGGATTGTATACTATATATATATATATATATGATGGAGCCAGGCACGCACATGCCAAATTGGCAGTAGGACCTTCCCCAAGGAACCGCCAGCCAAACATAATCTGATAAAAGAGGAAGAAGAAAGAAAAAAGTTATTATTTCTTGGAGAAAGATGAAGAAGTGAAAACTTGTTGTTGCGTTGTTGCCAATACCTGGCTTTTGTTTCTCAAACTTTTCTTCTTACCAATGGTATTTTTTCCCTTTTTTGTGAGGGTTGGGGGAGGTTCTTTTTTTTCATTTCCTTCATGACTCTTTGTGACCTGCGGTACTCTTGGAAAGGGTGTGAGAATTGCCGCTTCACCCTCATGTTTAATGGCACCATAAGCAGAGTCATAATTCTCATCTTTAAAGAAATGATAAGACGATTATGAGAGGTGACCTCTCTAAAGTGCCCCTGGTCCACTTGTCCTCGACATGAGGGGGCCATCAAAGTTTGAGACATGTGTGGAGACCTTCTGGTGAACCATTAAAACGAGATGCTTGTAGTTGTCACGCATCAAGCAAGCATAATTGTGCACTGATCTTGTTTGTCCTGATAGTGGTTGAAACTGAAACTTTTCACTCGGAATTCTTGGGACTAGGCGAAATGTTTGCTGTTAAGTCGATGTCACAAGACATTATCCAGAGGTGATAAAAGTCAGTGATGGATGTTGTGGGGACTTAAACATTAAAGAAGCCTACTGTAATTAAATGTTTTACTGGTTCTTCTTACCATCGAAAAGGCGCATCCACTTTAAAAGTGTAATGCACCAAATTCCCTCTTAGGCAATCTAACCGAATTTTATCGCTGTTCGCAGCCACAAAATTGTCACGTGCCATAAAAATTACACAATCTATATGCAATTGCTCCATTTTTCTGCTCCTCCCTCGGTTTGATTTTTTTTTTCTTTTATTCGCATCTCCAAAATACGTTATTGAATTACACAGAAGGAAGTCTGTTGCCCACTGATCGCCGCCAGAGAGTCTTGGCGAATGGTATCTTGAGGATTCAGGGAGTTGCCAAAAGCTTGGACGAAGGCGACTACACTTGTGTTGTGAGAAATAACAAGGAACAAACGTCACAACAAACACGGCGGGTTCACGTAACTGGTAGGCATTCAAATTGAATTTTACTCAATATTTTTTATTATTATTATTATTATTTATTTGGTTATTGAACACGCTTAGTTTTTTTAACATAATGTCTTAATGAATTTATAAACATTCATCTAACCCATAAAAAGTTGTGTCTCGGTCTTTGCAGTTCCTCCCGTAATCGATCCGATATCATTTCCCGCTCGTCATGGGCTCCAGGTGGGCTCACGAACTCGGTTACAGTGTGTTGTCACCGAAGGAGATTTGCCAATCACTATTACTTGGCTCAAAGATAGTCGGCCCTTAACTAAGGAATTGGGTGTGAGCATTCGGAAAGACGATGACTTTTCCAGCGTAGTTACCTTCTCGAGTATAACCATTGATCATCACGGAAATTACACGTGCATTGCCAGTAATAAGGTTGCGTCAGTCAATAGAACTACGGAAATTTATGTTGACGGTTAGTTGTTTTCGTCCCTCTTCTCCTCTTTAAAATAGATTTAGAAAGAAAGAACCGTGGCCAATATTGCAGTTTATTGCAGTTCCTCCTAAGTGGATTGTGCAGCCATCGGATGTGCACATAGTGTTCCAAGACAGCGTGACTTTAGATTGCGCCGCTGAAGGCTCTCCACCACCTACCGTCACTTGGAAACAAGCGACAGGTGAAACACTCGTGTATGTTTTTGTAGACACGTAACACAAGACACGGCTTTCCTAGGCAGGTTTCCTGGTGACTACGGGGAATTGCCACTAACCCACGATCGAGTACTTATATTGGCTAATGGATCGTTGCACATTCGTGATGTGAGCAAAAATGATGAGAGATATTTCCTGTGTGAAGTGACTAATGGCATTGGTCCGTCTCTGAGTAAAGTGGTGCAAGTTAAAGTGAAAGGTATAGTAGTGATTAAGAAAAAGCATTTTTGGCATTCCTTTTGAGCAAAAAAAATTATCAATTTTGGATAGTGCCTGCCTACTTTGAATTAAAGTCTCAAAATAAGACTTCCAAGAGAGGAGATTCGCTTCAAATGGATTGCAGGGCTTACGGAGATTCTCCCATGACCATTACCTGGTCCAAAGATAAAGTTCCGTTGGAATCTCTTGAGGATGACAGGTAAACAAGTCGTACAGCAGATAGTTGGAGGTTTGTGTAATAATTTATAGCCGGGTTAAGATATGTTCTTATTCTTCGCTAGAATAAGTAGAAATGACTTCACCATTCATCAAGGACTCATGTCCGAGTTGGTAATAACACACGTGGATAAGCAAGATGGAGGTGGTTACGAATGCACTGCTACAAACTCATACGGAAAAGATGTGGCGCAAATTTATGTGTTTATTCGAGGTAATGAATTGTTATAGTGCAAACGTAACATGTAATTTCATTTTAAATAGTGATCTTTATGCAGAGCCACCAGAAGCACCAGATAATATCAGGATTGCAAATCATGATAGTCGAAACGTTCATTTGCACTGGAATCCTCCCTCCGAAGGATCCTATCCAATTAAGAGATTCATTGTCCAATATAAATTATCTTCTGGTAAGTAAACACAAAAGCAAAACAAAAAATGTTTTGATGTTGCCCGCTGTGATTAATGATTTCTTGTGACCCGAAATCCCCATCTGTATTGACCAAGCAAAGCTGGAACGAATTCAATTGATTGATAATGCCGCTCAACTAAGTTCGCTAATGTAATTGCCCCAGTATGTCAGCCGTTTCAATCCAACAGACCACCTCTTTTGCAATTGTTGTCTTGCAAACTAATTTTCGAATTAGATTCGGCTTGTTTCGTTTTGCTGCTGCAACTAATCCTCTAACCTATTAGTCCATTAGTTGGGTTTGTGGTTTTAATCCATCAGTGAAGCCGTGTGATTATCGAAAAAGTTAAACCTTGGAAATTACTTCCTGAATTTGTTGACAGTTGATTATTAACAAACAGGAAAGTTGCCTGTCAACTTAGTCTGTTAGCCAGAAGAATGGTTTTCCATTAATAGATTAATGCTAATTACTGACGATTCTCTTTAGAGGAATGGAAGCCTCAAATGAGCAACGTTACCACTGCAGACAGTGAAACAAGCGCAACCATCAGTCATCTTTTGCCTGGAACGGCCTACAGTTTCCGCATTCTAGCAGAGAATGATTTAGGTTATGGCCAGCCAAGCAATGGAATTGCCATTGCTACGTCTGAAGAAGGTATACCATTTAAAAGAATGCATACAAAACCTAATTGTAAAAAATAAATTTCAAAGAACCCTCTGGAGCACCAAGGAATGTTCGTGCTGAAAGTATAGGCTCTGAAACTTTGCTTGTTACATGGCAGGTATGTAATGCTCTTTTTTGGTGCTTTTGTTTTAAAAGAAATAAAAACTTGTTCTCTTTTTTTGTAACTTTAAATTTTATTACAGCCTCCTAGGGCCGAGGAAATGAATGGCGATCTGCTTGGCTACAACGTCGGCTACAAACTTGTAGATAGTGCAGGCCAATATTTTTACAAAACGGTTGAGAAAGAGAAGGATTTCCTGAGCAACAAAGTGTACCTAAGCCCTCTACAGAAATATTCAAATTATTCCATTAAAGTTCAGGCTTACAACAGAGCCGGCCACGGGCCAGCTTCTGAGAAGATTGTGGCAGCTACTGATGAAGATGGTAATGAATGGCAAATTCCTAACGTTGGTTTCTTTTTATGGGGAGAGGGGAAAGAATTTATTTATTTATTGTTTATTAGTTTCATTATTAGTAAATTGCGGTTTTCACATTTTATCGGAATACCTTTCTTGTTTATATTTTTATGAAAAACATTAAATAAGCTAATATTAAGATTTAGTGCAGTACTCAGGGCTGTGCACTGTTTCTCAATTTTGACAACAGAATATTAAACATATGTAAAAGACAGGCAACTGGGAAAAATCTTTTAAGATGTAATAATTATGTTTACATAAATAATTGATAATGTCTTCATTTCGTTTTCAGTTCCTTCAGAATCCCCCGAGCTTATACGATGTGAGCCTCTTAGCTCGCAGCGTCTTAATTTATCTTGGAGTTCGCCTCCTACTTTAACTCATAATGGAATTATTTTAGGATATAAAGTATTTTATAAGCCTGATCACGATGATAGTGGTAAGTAGATTGTAAATAGCATTAAAGATGCAAGGCCGTTATTCATTTGTTGTTATAGGAATTGAAGATGATTTCTACGAAATCAAAATAACTATTGAAACTGCTGTAGTCTTACACGACTTAGAAAAATGGACAAATTATACTTTTAGAGTTGTTGCATTTACTAGAATTGGAGATGGCAAGAAAAGCTCACCATTTTACTGCCAAACTTTACAAGATGGTAAAATACATATTGGACATCAATGTTGCTGAAGAAGTAATTAAAAGTTAATTTCAACTTAATAGTTCCTGGTGCCCCGGGTGATGTTAAAGCATTAGTGGTATCATCATCTTCCATTTTGGTTTCATGGACGAAACCAAGACATCCAAATGGTATTATTACTAAATATACGCTCTATATGAGGAGCGTAGACACGAAGAAGCAGGTAAAATGATTAGGAACAAATATTTAATCAATAAGGTTGGGAAAAGTGACAAGAATACTAATATTGCAGCAGTCAACTAAATTTCCGTCCACCGAACCTGATAGATTCAATCAAGAAGTTAGAGACTTAATCGAAAATCTCCGTTACGAATTTTGGGTTACAGCTTCTACTAATGTAGGAGAAGGGGAGAGCACACGTGTGATTTCGCAAAAGCCAAAAGTGAAAGGTGTGTATTGCTTTGTTTTCTTATAAGAAAATTTGATTACTTCTTGGTCATTTTGTATGATCAGAAAAGTTCATTTTCTGATTACCTTTCAATCAAATGATCACTATTTTTAGTCATAAAGTTCTGATCATCTCTCTTGGACCTAACATTGATCATTGAAGACTACTCTGATGAAAAACTGAAGATGAAATTCTGATTACAAAATGATAAAATAATGATCACTTTTTTTTTCGTAAGGGTTCTGTCGCTAGATGGAAGTGGTGCTAAAGGGTTTTGAATTTTATTGATTTTTTTTCTACAGCTCCCGCAAGAATAGCATCGTTTGTTGAGAACGTAGTGACATCTGTTAACAAAAGTGTACTGCTATCTTGTTTAGCAGTGGGTCATCCGTTACCTGATCGCCATTGGAGTAGAGGGTAAATACACTTTCATTATTTGAAATTTATTTCGAGCATGAATTATGTAAATTTCTGCACATATTTATGCACATTTTTGGTTTAGCTCGTGAAAAAAAAAAATAAGTAAAAAAGATTGATACCTCTAAAGAGTTATACTCAACAACAAACATCGTATTGATGCCAATATTGATGTAGGGAATTATACATCTTATTTTTGGCTTTAATTAAATTTCTATACTGTATCCGGTAAACCATTTGATAAACTTAACTGACATCTAGCGGTAAAAGTTGTCAACCTAATATTCTTGCTATTTGAAACAAGATGGCAGCACCTATATTTTCAGAGAAACACTAACAGCCAATATTAATATTACTTATCAACTTTAAAATTAGTAACTTTTTAATCACTTTAGAATTAGAAATGACAGTTTCGCGCAAAATAAAAAATTCTTAAGAAAGCAACTGACAAAATAATCACAGAAAAAAATTTGTAATAAGCCATAATAATTAAATTAATTCTGCAATTTCGCCAAAATAGAGAAATGTAAATGACAAGAGATTAATTTGATTATTTTCAAGACTTGTCATTGGCTTTAAATAGTAGGTAAAGTTTAGACTGCGTGCATTCAATTAGCATTATTAGATTTTCTTTTTTATTTCATTTTTTAAAATGGCTGCAATATATCTTGAACCTCTAAGACAAATTACTTGGAATGTTCTCATTTTTTTCATGTTATGATTCAAACGATACAATTCCTTATCAGACGGAACAGTGGAAAATGAGCCCTTAGAGAGCACTAAATTGTCCAAATTCTAATTAAAGTATAAACATAATACAAGAGAGTATTATTTGTGCGTGATAATTTTACTATCATAAGAACAAAATGGATCTTTATCTAAGTCCTATAATTATGAGAGGGTAGGAAATGGGTGTGGTTTTAGCTTGAAGCTGAGCACGTGTGAATGCAGGCATGTTGGCCGTTTGGAAACTCAACTCTTCTTATCTAGAATCAGAGCTCCATTCTTTTCAATGGCCATTGAGTGCACACAGATAACAAATATATATTTCCTGGTGACGTGTCTCAGTATCTGTTGAATAGATAAGAAAAAGTACAACACGCGTGCACAGTAGCATTTGCTTTTGCTTTTCTTCGCTTTCTATCGGTTTGAGATACGATGTGGAATTTGCCTTCTGCAAGTTGAGGTTGATAAAATTTTGCAAGCTGAGATAAAAATTGAGACTTTGAAAAATTGGTGTTGTTTATACAACGTTATTGTTCGTGTACATCCTTTTGCGATCGTTTAAAACAGAAACGTCATCTAAATAACAATTTGCTAGTTTTGGTAATTTAATTTTTAAATGAAAAATCCACTCTTTTTAGTACATTTTTATTGCCAATGAGCATCTTGCATGCAGGTTATTTAAGGTTAATTTTGATTTTAACGGCAATAAACAAATGCAATAAGGTTAATTGCCTTATTCATTAAAAAAGTACATACACAAATGAAACTTTTGCCATTATTTTGTTTCTGTAATAACTCGGTTCTTATATATAAAAAAAAAAAAGCTTTTACCCCGAATAAATGAAAAATTCAACGCCGACCGATGAATATTTATTGCTTCACTTAAAAGTCTTGATGAATAAATATTTCTTAATATTTAAGTGGTTCGTATCCCCTAAGAAAGCAATTGGGAAATTTTTTGTAATGTGAAATGGGTTTGTATATTAAACGAGTAGTTTAAAATGGAAAAGTCCACTTTAGTGAGTGAGTTCAAAGGGTTAAACGTACCCTTTTTTATAAATTTATAGCCAACGTCTAGGGGAAATGTCTTTTTGTTAATGTGAAACTTGGGTATGAGGTAAGAGTGGAAAGAGAAGCAAACGAGCGAGTTAATTAGGCGACAGCAAATCCCATTTCTTGACTGAACGACAAATGAAAAAGAAGCAAAAGAGATTTGCCCCGATCACACTAGCAGAAAGAGGAAGGCAAATTAAGTTCTTAATAAGCCTCTACTTGCAAGCAAAGTTCTACATCATCTAAATCGATGAGTACAAGTGGATTTTTTTTTTAGTCTTATTTTTTTTGGTAAGAGATATAATTAAACTCGTCGGCGTTATAAATTTGCAAAACTAAATTTTTAAAGTGAAAGGATTTAAGTTGTCGTTTTCCGAAATGAAATTTAAAATGGAAAAGGTTGTAATTTGATTAAAACTTGGAAGAAACTGTTTGTCGTAGAGCAAGTTAAAACATTAAATTTCGTTAAAATGATTTTATTTATAACCTTAGGCAACTAGGTCAAATTGGTATCCTGGTGTTTTTTTTTTTTTTTTATTTTTTGTTTTCACGTGTTTTAGCTGTAGGCTTTTCCTTCCTTTATTTGATTTTTTCCTTACTTCACGTAAACAGCTGTTGTTGGTTTGTTCTTAGATCTGAACACGTGATTGCGGACCACAAGCGATTCCATGTATTGCCCGATGGATCTTTGCAGCTGTCTAATGTTGTACGCTCTGATTCGGGCAATTTCTCTTGTCGAGTGTCCAATAAGTTCGGCTCGGACGAAATCACGCACACGATAATTGTCAAAGGTAAGTTTGAGAGGCATCATTAACTTGAGCTCCTTCTTTTGCGCTCTTTTTAGGAGGTAATAAAAAAAGTTGGTGCAAGTAACTACGTTATCTGCAACTTTTCGTGTAATTACAAGACACGCCAAACGAGGAAGTGCCCTTTAACTTAACGACAATTAGGAGGTTTTGTCGATGTACTTAATTAATTGGTTGGGGTTGGAAAAAAATTCAGTGCAATAAAATTATTTAGGATTTATGATGTAACAAACGTGATGCATTTGGGATAATTACAATGTAAAGTTTGCACCGCACTGAAAAGAATGAGGGTCTTCAGGAACGGTAACTGTTTTCGGAAGGGCTAAAAATTGAAATGGAATAGCTCTAGGACCTAGGACTTTCCCACAGCAATATAAGAGAAAATTAGACTAAATTTTAATTGCGTAATGTTTTATTTAGAAGGGGGGCATAATCAAGTAGCATGTTATGCTGAGTTTAATATTTGTAACGTGAAGCCTATCAATTTTTAATTTTACCGTAGATTAAAATTGGAAATCCATACGGCGTAAAGTTTCAAAACAGTTGAGGTATCATTAGATTTTAATTTAATCGTAAGTTAATTAGTCAATTTATCAAATCTTCTGATTTAGTGAGTTCATTCGCTTTAGTAGCTTTTCTAGAAATCTAAAATATTTTTCTGGAAATGTAATATTTCGAAAAGATTTTTCACTAAAAAATAAACAAACAAGGCTGCTAAATCTTTTTTAAGCCTAGGGCATATGAATGCAGAAAGAGGAACAAAATGAAAGCTCGAGAGAGAGAGAGAGAGAGAGAGAAGAGAAAAAACAAGAATCCCAATATTTGATTTTAGAACTAGAAATCTCATTAAAGCGATTGTAGACCAACTCTTGAGTGGATTTTTAATTAAATTTAATTTTTTCCCTGTTCATGTTTGGTATTCAACATCAACTTTCATCATCCGTAAGCGTGAGGCAGCTGTCTTTCTCACTCTCATCCCATCACATGAAAAGACTCCCTCTTTTAACAGCGCGTTGTGAATCCCTTCTTTTACCCTAGCTGCTTTCGCTTCATTTCGCTGGCATGCCTTTCACCATTCTCTGCCTTCAGGCAATTAAGCAATTTTCTAGTTTGACCCCTGCAGCTGACAAGCTTAGTTCTTTTGTTTTGTTATTTGCCTAGACCTTCAAGTTAAGAATTCGTTTGTCACTGCCACGAAGTCTTATTTTATAAAGTCAGTTCCGTTGCATAATTTTTTTTTACTTGTTCTCATTGCATTTTCAAGCACATCCGAATGCTCCTACATTGGTAGTTACCACAGCAACATCATCCACTATCCATGTAGCGTGGCAACTTAAGGATGACGGAGGTAATGTTATCAGAGGTAAGCAGCAACATTAAAACTGAACGTCATTAAAATTAAATAAAAATTAAACTTTTCGAGTCCTTTTAAGATTAGCTTAAATTATTAAAAAGTGTTAAGATATTGTGGCAGACGACATCAGCTTAAGATGTGGTTTAAAAGCGGCTTTGTTGTAAATAATTAAGTCTAGGATGTTTAGAAATAGGTAGTAAATTCTCGAATGTAATTGACTTGACTGATGCCCTCGTCTGCAAGAAAGGGATAAGAGCTATGCGAGTTGTTCACTTGGGTTCAGTTGTTTGTAGGAAGAACAGAACATCCATCAGACTGACACCTTGCCAAAACCGCACCATGTGTTAACTGCGGCCACGTCATCCTCTAGCCAAAGATCATGCTGGGCCAGTCCTCCATCATGGTATCCAAGGTTGGAAATAAATCTGGACCAGCTGGGGAACATCATTGAAGAGCCAACTGGGGGTGGAGGTGCGATGAGCTGAACTCGTTTTCCAAAGCTCATGCATCACGGTCGACTAATTAATGTTTATAATCCCCTTGTTGGCAAAGAGGAGAAAAGAGGGATGAATCAAAGTCTAAGAGTTAACTTGAGCTCGATTCGAAAGTATTTTTTTTTTCTCCTGACCGATTTGATAAATGAAGTAATTAATTGGAAGTTTAGTTCTAGAGACTAGGAGTTGTAGTTTATGAGTGGAAAAGTGGAGTGTGGCGATTTACATTTTTTTGTTTCGTTCATGGCATTAATTTTTTTTTGTATTAGTAAAGGCATTTTTTGTTATCCGCCCGTGTTTCTTAATCAATCTTAGTCGAAAATTGCTGCGTAAGGGATTTGAGGAATTATAGGTAGCTAACAAATCAGATTTTGGTGTTGTGCAGTTTATTTTATTTTTATATATGAGGTGGAGATTATGTCAAGGCAAAGAGCAAACTAAGCTCATTACGAACAAGATGAAATGCTTCATCGATTTTATCACTATGGATTTTTTTTCTGTGAATTTATTGTCCTACTTATCAGCTTTCAAATTGTGTGCTATAAAAATGTATTTTAATATTATCTTGTTGATTGATGTTTATTAATGTGTATTCTTTGTCCTTAGGTCACTTGTTGCATTATAAACGAGAGTATGGCGAATGGGAAACTGTGGAGATTGATAAAGACAGAAATAGTTTTATTTTGTCTAATCTTCAGTGTGGAAAGCATTACCAAGTATATCTCACGTCTTTTAACAAAATCGGCGTCAGTGAACGGAGTAATGTCGTCCACATTCGAACAGATGGAGCAGGTAATAAGCAAAAGAATTATTTATGATTATTACCGGGCGTAAGACTCAACCTGTGAGAGGTAATTTAGCATGAACATTTTAATATTCAATGAGGTTGTTAAGTATAAATATAAAATTTTCAATACATTCTATTTTAACATTTTCATTTGCCTAATTAACTTACAAACAAATTATTACTTAGATGTAAAATTGGAACTTTTAAGATTGAAAATTTAAAATTTTATTCTTACGTCATTCTAAGGCTTGGGGTTTAAAGTGAAGTTTACTGCGACAAATCGTAACATAAAGTTGTAAAAAAAGTCTCTTTAAAACGATTTCAGCTCCCGGAATTCCATCTCAACACACTGTCATTCACCCAAACACAACTGCCATTGGGATTTGGTTGGCCGAATGGCCGGACAGCGGGTGTCCAATTCGCAATTTCATGATTCAATACAAGGGACCATCAGATACTAGCTGGGTAATGGTGTCAAATAACCTACAACCTCACCACGAATGGGCTATCATACCTGAACTACAGCCAAGTACACATTATACTGTTCTTGTGACTGTACACAATGATGCAGGAACCACAGATGCCACCTACAACGTGTTCACACTCCCATTGCCAGGTGCGAACAAAAAATTGCTTTCTAGATGAAAAGCGAATATCAATAAAAAGCTGCGCTGCACGTTGCGAGCAAAAATTGATTTTTATTCCCTAGCCAAACAAAAAAAAAAAAATTTAAATTAATTTTAAAAACCTTTTCGTTGAATAAAAAATGAAGCATGTATAGTAGATATTGTATTGCGCGAATTTTTTCTAACGTCTGATTTATTTTTCCCTTTAGGCATGTCTTCCATCATACCGATCAATGGAGAAGACAATAGTGGTTCTTTTTACTTGGACATTTCCATAGTGATGCCCCTGGTTGCGTCTATTCTGGCTTGTATCATCATTGTTGTTAGCGTATGCAGCTTCAGCAGGCGGTGCAAATATCCAACATACCGGACAACGAGTAAGTGCTGTTTAGTTATCGAATTAGAGAGCATTTCTATGTGAATAAAGGGACTCAGTTTGGGATTATTGATAGCCTGCAGGGTCAGCATCAATGCAGACGTGGTGAAGATAAATGGACAACGTCCATTGATGTTGCTATTCCATTAGATGACAAGCTCTTTGTTAGATGGTAAATGCAGATGTTGTACGTGTCAATAAAGAATGCGGTGAAAGAATAATGACAACAAGAAAAAGATTTTATAGCATCATAAAAGGGCGATATAAAAGGGGCAACCTTTTTTTGACGTTTTATATTTTGTTCTTCACGACCTAGGAAAAAAAATTTACTGAATTTGTTGGTGGTTTTGAAGTTGAAATGTGTCAAAGTTGAAGTTTTATGTTATCAGATTTTTTTTTTCTCCAAGAAATCGGTAGAGGTTGATAATTTCATGAGTAGCGATAGTAATATTGAAACACCCGTTGTGACTATGTGGAGTAATGGAACAGTGACTAGCACTTTATTTGAAATCTGCAAGTCAAGAATAGACGTTGATGTCGATCTAAATTGATGTCACCCAAATTGCGTTACTGAAAAGTAGAAATTCGTGTTTGCAAGTGCGCTTGAAGCAAAAGTTTACTTTTAGTTTGTAATTCTTGTGAGTTAGTCATACAAGAGTTTTCGTTCTTACTTTTTTTCTTTTTGTAGAGATTAATTGTATGAAGTTACATTTCGCGTAACTTAGTGGTTTTGGACTATACGTCTGACATTATTTATGGACACCTCTTATACTTTGCATCTCTGGTGTGCATTCGGAAGAACGGTGGCAGTGCATCTTAGCAAACATCGTATCATATTTTATATAGTGGTTAAGTGAGACAATTTTTAAAACATATTTCATGAAGTTTATCTGGAATAGTTTGACAGTTTGGACTATTTTTGATTTTGGATGAAAGAAAATATTCATGACTTTTTGCTTTGTCAATTAGAAGTGGGACTTAAAGAAGACTTTTGATTGACTTTGACAGTGTGTGGCTGGAAAGAAACACACTTCTTACATGTGACACGTGATAAGTGAGCTGAAGAGAATTTTTTCCACCATCTACTGAAATGAGAGCACCAACCGGAAGAGAAATGAAAGAAAAGAAAGACGTGTTTCTTTCTCTTTCCTTTCTCTATTTTTTACCCCCGCAAAACTTTTATTTGGTGAAGCGTGAATGATACTCTCTAGTATACGGTCTCCTAAAATGAGGACGTCCATCCGACATTTGAAATGAGTGCTCATTTCTAAAATTATTCAAGACATAAAAAATTAAGGGCTTTTTGGGCCCAAAGGGCACGTGATGGAAGACTGTCTTATATAGTAGCACAGGGGCCGATTTCCTGTATAATCGCATTTTCCCACTATGTCCACCGAAAGATGTCACGTTTTCTTATTTTCGACCGGGGAATTTATGACCATAGGTTACAGAAAATTATTTGATGGAATGTAATTTAACCGGAATCATCAACGTGTTGCATTATTTCTCGTATAAAGTATGACAATCGCCTAAAGCATTTTTCAATGCAGTAACGTTAAAGTTTTACATTCTTTTATATTGCTTGGGTAGATTCAGCAATATCTTCAGTATCTTCAGGGTTTAGAGTTATCAAACTTTTGCTAAGATGGAAAATTATGCGGCTAACTTTCGAGAGTGCTCTGTACTTGTTAATAGCCCTAAGCGAAGAGGATCTCTTCAAAACAGAATTTTAAGACCTTTTAATTATTTGAAAATTTTATAAGTTTCACTTTTGTTACTTCCATGAAAGAATTCCAAGCAAATATCGGCGTGACTAACAAGATTATATTTGCTTTGCTTGAGGTTTTTTTCATTTTAATTGCTGATCGGAAATATTTACTTAATTGGTAATGCATGTTTAATCAAAGCTTTACTACCATTTAAAAGGTATAACAATGTTTGTTTAGTGGTTGCCTCGAGTTAAGATCAGTGGATCTATAAACACCTGGTTGACAGTGCAACTTTCTCATTACATTTTCTCTTTTTTTGATGGAATTTTTTGAAAATTGTTATCCACTTAAATCAGACGGCGCGGTGACATTTCCCAAAGACTGCAGGCACTCGAAGCGTTTTAAGGGGGGTGTCGTAAAATGAGTGAAGAACAAAAGTGTCGTGCATATGATGGCAAAAATATAGTAAATCTCTCTCAGGCTGTAGGCAATGAACGTTGCTTTATTCAAATTGGTTGAGATTTTTTTTTCTTTTGCAGAAAGTGGCGCCCCCACTGATCTACGACCCGAAACTGAGAACCAAACACGTCCTCTGGATAGTCGCCAACCTCTCGAATGTCGCTCTTCGTTGTACCCTCTGGCGGCAAACGCACCTAACATGGGTGAGTGCCACTATTGATTTTTGCAATGTTAAGAAAGCGAGTGTGCCTTTAAAAATTATTACCTTGGTAATGCTTGCAAAGGGCCATGAATAATTCACACCAAATCCACCAGATGTCACTCTTGTTGCTTCTTCTGCTTGTATTAATTACTGGTAGTAGTTGCAAGGTGAAAAAGAACTGCTGACAAAGATGCATGGTCTAAAAAGAAAGAGGATTTATTTGTTCACAACTGATGGGAGGAATTTTAAGTACACTGTGAAGATGAATTGCTTGTCTTTAACGTTTTCTGCACTATTAAGTAGACAATAAATGGGTAGTCAAATGTTGACAGTTTTTAAAATATTAATATTTAATTTCACTTTCCTGTTACAGTCTTTAAATATTAATTTTTTGTCCAAACAGTAGCTATTTCCCTTCTTTAAGTGCTTTGTTTTGCATGTACAGCACATTATTTTTTGCATGTTCCAGTAGAATTTTTTTTTTGTATTTAAATAAATCCTTGGACATTTTCTTCAGATGGGAATGGAGTTTATGATGACGTCTGTCCTTACGCCACGTTCAGTCTGATGGGTTACACTGGTGATGACAAGAAAAACGCCCTGCATCTGCGGACGTTTGCAGTACAGAATGAAGAAGATAGGAGACAATCAAATTTAGTGGTAAGTAATGCATTGATGATTAACTACAATATAATTAAATTTGGTTTGAAATAAAACACAAAATATGTCCAATTAGTGAATCGGGAAACTAAATTTTAGCGAAATTCTGGAATTTATTAATATCAGCCACAATGTATCATGGAATGACATATTAAGCAACTCAACCTTTTCCTTGTAGCACTTTTAACTTGAAGCTTTAAAATTTTAAAGAATCTGAATATTTAATACCGCATTTTATTTAACTTCAAATGAAAATTTCTAATATTAATATTTTCCAATTAAAAATTCTAACTATTATCTATATTAAAATGTAAGAAAATTTATAATCTATAAATTACCTTTCTCATTTAATGCAATCTTTACAGCATCCACCGCCCCGCAAACTTATCTAATTAATGTTGAATAGATGCCATTGGGGCTTAAGTTTGTTGATTAAGTATTTACCCTTCTCCATTGTTTTGCAAACTGAGCTGCTTTACATGTCAAGAGAATTTTTTCTCCTCCTAGAAGGTTGAAGCTATAGGTACTTTCCTCTCATTTTTCTTCGCTTGACGGGAACCTGTCAGTCTCAGGAGAGCGGAAAAACAAGTCACGAAAAAAAAGAAAAAAAAGACTAAAGGCGATTTTAAAATTTGAAATGCATTGACTTTCAAACTGAACTGGAAGTTTGTAAACAAATTGGAAGAAAAAACACAGAAGCTTACACTATATCCGAGATTTATGTAAATGATGTTCGTTTCATTTGGATGTTAATGACGAAAGGGCGTGTTGTCGATGAAAGTAAATTAAGAAGTGAGCAACAAGACCACCAGGGTCTTAAGACGAGGAGATTGAGCATCCAATTGAATTGCACGCCTAATTAACCTTTTACAAACTATACATTGACTAATTAAGAAAACAAATTTTACATAGTATATTAGCAAGTTTTCTCCTGTTGAATGCTTTGCAAGTGAAAATTAATTTAATGTAAATTTATCTAAAATAGACCAAGGGAATTTGTCAATTCAATTTTGTTGCATTATCACGAAGTTTGGCACGAGGATAGATTAAATTATCACGAATAATGATACTTAAATGACTGACTATATTTTTTTTTTCTTGCAGCCTATTTCTGATCTGTATTCAAAAGTAACCAAAAGACCGAAGCTGGAAGAACATGAAGGTAAAATCCACTATTCAAATATGTTTTATTCATTTCACACTGCATAGGAAAAATCATTACATAAGAAAAAATATCGCAAAACAAAAGCATTAAAAACTCATTTTGTGTGTGATGAGTAGGCCTCTGGTTGGCAGGAACAACATTTGTCCCCAACATAGTCGTTAATCTCTTCTAGATGCTGTTTATGGCGGGATAAAATTAGGGTAGAGACGTGTGCTACTGACGTTGTGGTCGTATGCTATACATGATTACTGCTTCTGATTAGCGGTCAATTAATGTGAACGCCATTACATTGCTGCATTGGCGAGATTAGCGTCATAAGTATATTTTCTCGTTGATTTCACCCTCACTTGGTAGGGCCCCTTTAAGGATTAATCGCCAGCATTTTAATTGGAGAGTAAAAAGATGCAATTTACTTGTTTCTTTGCAAGTTGATGTTGTTGTTTACTTGATCTTTGTCACTGTTTTTTAATGAACATGGCTAATTTTAACTCGAGAAGAAGAAACATTGCGCTAATCTCAGACTTTTTCTCCTCTTAATTTTACATTTTGACTGAGTTCGCAAACGAATTCTTCTAATTCTTAATCCAAAAATAAGTATGAAAAAAAGTATGTAGCTTATCTAATCTATTAGAGCAATCAAACGTTCTTACGTGTGGAAGGTCAGTGCTTGGTCTTTATACGTAAAGAGAAAAGCTTAATTTAAAACTCTCATGTGCTTTTGGAAATGTTAATTAAGTCTAATCAGCCAGCGTTTAAGTGTGTCGTTACGCAAACTTCATTAACATTATGCAGTGTAAATTCTGTTTTGGTAGGTAAAAAAAAATAGGATTAAAAAGGAAAGGGGAATTTGATGTTATGCTTGATATTATGTAAATCGATTGATAATTAATAACGGGTTTACAATTTCTTTTGCAGGGGTCATCCTACATCCACACCATTTCCCAAGCGCAGAAGACATATATGATCTTTATCCTCCAAGTTGCGAGCATCAATTAAGACAATATACAAGGGCCGAAGATGAAAACTTTTCCAATAGTGAATGGAATGTTCAAGACAAGAGAAAACCACACGAACGTAGTCATCAGTTTCAACATATTCAACACGAACAAGGTATAGTTATAGCAATGACCTTAATGAGGTCTAGATAAACGTGTCGTAGAGATTAAAAGCTCTTGATATCCATATTTGAGCTGAGTATATCGCAAGCCAATTACCACCGAACCGATATATCGGATAAGCAAGTCTCGCTTCACTAATGATGCAATTAGACGGGCGTGTGATTAGATATCAAGTTATAAGTTGTTTTTATTGAAAAATTTTCAAGTAGTAGTTGTTGATAATATTTGCAGATGACATTTTTTTATGGGTGTCAAATTTCACGACCTTGCTTCGACAAAATTGTTTTTCTTTGTTTTTCATTTGCAATTTTGTCTCGCCCAGTGCCAAGATAATAAAACAGCAGGAGGACGTTATGACTTGACATATGTGATATTATATTTGGTGGCGTCTGCTTTTGATGTACTCGTTTCCGTTTTGCTGCTTTTCTCAATTCTTTTTCTCTTCAATGTGTTGTCAGTGCCCGACCTTTTGTATCACGGAACCGATTCGAGCAGCCCTACCCCTAACGATTCATCCCCGGATGATAACCCTTCGTGCCCTTCACAAGCTGTAAGATATGTTGGTTGGAAACAACACACTCAGGCGGATCCGCCTCCAAGGTAAATTCCTGCTTTAATAATTAGTTTTAAGAATTCCCTTATTGGTTTTATCTCGGAACATTATTTTCTGAAAACAACAACAACAAACATTGCATAATTTAACATCGCGTTCGGCAACCACAAAATCCTGACTAAGTCTTGTCTAGTTTTAATTTATCTCGAGCTTCAAGAATATTTCAACTCATTAAAAGCCGATGAAGTTGCTGGAAATTTTGGCGAGGGCCAGTCGGTTCTCGATGATTGAACTTGCGTCCGCAATGAAAAAGTAAATGGGTTAGGCACATCACTCGGCTGCTCTTCTGTGCATGTGAGTAGCATGCAAATTGAGGCGCTCGTCTACGATGCTTACAACATGCTTTTAGCCGTATGAGGTCTCTTGGACGATCTCTTAATGAAACCATCAGCATGCCGCCTTTTCCTTCCTTCCGTACGTCTTTAGCTGTTTCTTCTTTTCTAAGTCGATAAACTTACGGATTTATATTGAGTGTATGTTGCCCAGAGTGGAAAAATGATTTTTGAACATGTGAAAGGATGCACATTTCCACAAGTAAACCCTAACTGGATTTGAATTTGAATCTCAATGAGACAACTTTGGCAGTCTTTTAGAGAAAGAATCGTATTATTTTATGTATGTTGACTCGGAGTAAGTTTTGCTTTTTATTTTGATTAAAGAGTGGAGTTTTTTTTTTTTTGCGGTTGGAAGATGGGAGTTTATACCTAAAAGCGTAATAGCTTTAGTGATTAGAAGACCCTTTAATGTTAAGCACATTTCATTTTTCTTTAAGGATGTTTAGTTGAAAATATACACATGGATTTGTGAAATGCAATTTCTATTTAGAACAACCTCTAGAGAAATCAGCTGAAAATGTAGCCGCCATTGCCCAAATATGCACTTCTTTTTTTTACTCTTTTTCTTAACCGTTTTGTGCTGCTATTAAATCTTGCACTCGACTCAATCACGTGACCATTAAGAGAGACGATAATGTCCGCATTCAGATTTGCTCTTACGAGCTAAGAATGTAAATGATTATTCAAATTGGCCATTCCATGGCATAGAAAGCCTTTAGCCGAAACCGATTGCTGACAATTCACATTTAGTAGAACATGTCCTGATTAAATAAATTTTAGCAGGCTTACACTGATAAAATAAAAATGACAGAAAAAAATTGAAGAAAATAAAAGTGTTCAAGTTTGGCATAGCGGATAATGGCTTTAACGTCAATAAGGGGGAAAAATAAAACAAAAGACTTCCAACCACAGAGGACTCCTGTCTTGTGCGTTAGTCGATGAATGGCAGTTCCAATTTATCGACGGCATCAGCAAACACAGACACATCTGACGAGAAACACTCTGTAGAAATTTGTCCAAAGTGCGCTTTAAAGAGAAAACTTTGAAACCTAAAGAATGACATACTAAAAGGAATGAAAGACAGGCGAATGGGATCTTTGAAGTGAGGATTACAAATTTCCAGTCCCAATCTTTGCATAGTAAAAAGCCCGTTTCAAAGATAATATGACGGCTGACATAATAGGTAGGCATAAGTTCAGGTTGACGAAAAACCGAAAATGGCGGTATGTTGAAGAGATAAGAGGGAAGAATATATTTTCCAAAATTGAAGTTTTACCCCAACGCTATAAGAGTTTGGAATCTAATCACGACAAAACAGTAGTAAAAAGTGTTTTCTCAGCAATGAGTTGTGTGAAAAACAGAATATTTTATAGCATACCACTTTTCTATCCATTTTTTTTACTATTCATTGCTGCTACTTCATTCCTTAGGGCTTGTCAGACTTTGCAGGATTTGTTCTTGGGGCCCTCACATTGAGAGCCTCTTATTATGATTGAATGTAATCTTCAAATGCACTTTTCTCACAGCAGAAAATCCAGAGCAAAAGGCTCTTAAAGATTACCAATGCGAAAACGTCCTTACTGTTTACGTATCAAAAATTTATTCCCTTCTATCATCGTCCGGAATAAACAAAATAGAAGGAATGAAATAATGGTTTAAAAGTTTTCCAGTAAGTAAAAATGAAAACTGCATGTTTGTTATTGTCAGTTTTAAATTCTCTAAAGTGGACACAGTAAATTAAGTGTAAAGTTGAATTGTGTGGTTGTTAATCATTAATGAAATATTGTATAATCCAAACATTTGTGCAAATTGGCATGGATGCATAGTTAGTCTAAATTACCTGCTCCTCTGCTGCTGACAGAGAATGTTCAATTATTAATTGAGGAAAAGTATAATGACACAATCTGCAAGTGAAATGTATTCATCTAAATTTTAAACTTGCTGATTGATTATCTATGAGTTGAGTTTTCCAGTTTATTTTATTTAATCTGTAACTTACACTTTTTTTATTTCATTCCCTTAGGAAACAGATCGTTTTTGCGCATGACTGGTGACAAAGGAAGAAGAATGTGAGTGCGATACCAGTTTGAGACTGAAAACAGATGGTGCTCAAAAATGATCACCCAGTGAACACACTGCAGTGAGATGAACAGGAGATTTGTTACATGAAAAAATGTTTTATCATCAACTCTGTGCATATCCAAACAAATTGTCCGGTTGTGAACAAGTAAGGATATACCAAACAATACGGAGACACTATGAACTAACCACCTTCCTGTCTTGTCAATGACTAACTTTTGTAACAACGTCTTGTTAATTTACTACTGTGTATTGTTTCTTGTTAATTCTCTCATTTGCAACATTCCTCCAGCCTAATATATACCTGTCAATATATGTGAGGAGACGAGAAAAAATAAAATGTTTTATTAAAAATTGATGCTGCAAAAGTTTTACAGGCTTTTAGTCAGACGTAAAATGCTCGAGCTTAAAAAAAACGGAGACTGAAGGGAAAATGTTTGGTCAGCAGAGTTTCCGCTTTCTCGAGCAAAAACATATATGTCACAAACACTCTTGACGAGTTTTTACACTTCATGAGGACAAAACAATAGGAAATACAGACACCAAGTGGAATGTTATTAGTTGAGTTGTGTAGAAAACATGATGAAACTGAAACGAGGAAGGGTTATTAAATTAATGGGATACCTTCATGTTGGCATTGTATGGCGCCTTCGTGGGCTTAAATCAATTCTCTAGCTCATGGTATCCCTTGGTCAGCAGGTTTCTTGAAACATGTTACATCCTGGTATTTCTCCTTTATGTACCCCATGTGCTGAGTTGTAGATGTGGGAGAGCCAAATACGGTGTCCTCAATATTTGTGACATTTCTTATGATAGCATTGAATTTAGGTTGTTAAATAAGAAAACTATAATTCTGTTTTAGAG
Organism: Pachymerium ferrugineum; assembly: GCA_034686365.1. NCBI lineage: Eukaryota > Metazoa > Arthropoda > Chilopoda > Geophilomorpha > Geophilidae > Pachymerium > Pachymerium ferrugineum. The sequence continues at coordinate 144,413 of JAQGAS010000019.1, forward strand.
ATTTTTTCTCTTTATTTTGTTTTTATCGAACTTTCGTTGAAAGTCCGTCTGCAACTAAAGACGATTCGCTTGTTTACCAAGAGCAATTCGATCGTCATTATTGAAGTCTAGGTTGAAGTATTTTTTAAAGCGAAAAACAAGGACGGTTTAGATCCTTGAACCCTGTATTTTGTGCCTTGATTTTTCAATCCTTTTAATGATATAATTTCTATAGAAGGCGTTTAAACACCTCACAAGTTAATAACGAAATAACGTACAAGAGGGCACGACATGAAGCGGGTGGTTTTTTAAAGTTAAGGAGTGTTACAGATATGAGGTTTGAAACGTCACCTTGCGGCCATTGGTGAAAGTGCCAAGTTAGCGTAGATGTTGGAATGTGGTATGCTGAGAATGTGCTGTTTTGAAATCTATCGTTGGTTAGTAGAAAGAAAAATTAAACGTCGCAAATTGTTGTTTTTGGATTGGTTGACTACAGTTATTAGATGGAAACAAAGTTATGCTTTAATTGTCTATTTAGGTTTATTTCTTAAACTTATTATGTTTTTTTGAGTTGTTGCTTGCATGAATAGTTGACATACAGCTAACGTATGAATGTTGAGATTAGTTCCGGACGCATGTTGATGTTTGAAAAGAAGTTTTTTTGAATTGCATGCAACTTTTTCGTGTTTCCTCTCTCCCTCGTGCTTTAACGTCAATTTAGGCTACTTGAATTGCATTGAAAAAATGGGGAAACTCGGTTATGAAAAAATTTTGGTATAATCTCCAAAAGAAAAAAAAAATGTTTTTCTCATGAAAAGAAATTTAGAGTAATCTGAGGGAAAATAGTTCCATTCCGTTTTGGGGGGAAAAAAATTGTTTCTTCTGTTACTACACTAAAATAATTTTCTGTTGAACTTTCCCCCTTAATTTTTTTTTTTTTTTGCGATGGGGGACGCCATTCTACAACTGAAAGCGAAGTTGTATTGCATTATCAGCTTTTCTTTCCTGCAATATTAAAGGAGTTACATTCTTACAAGCTTCCTCTTTTCTCACTTTTTCTTCTTAAAATATTTATTTATTTAATGAAGTTACTTGCAGTATAATGCTTGAAGTTTTTCAAAGTAAAAAAAAAAAAAAAGAGAAAATTGCTTTAATATTAATATGATACGTAATTATAGGGTGTTTAATTAATTTCGTAATTTTTTGACAAGATCAATGGGATGGTTGTATAAAAGAGAGTAGGATGAGTGGAATGTGAAAACTAAGCCAAGAAATGGAAGAGTTATTCGGCCGAGGCGAGTCGCCGAGGCGGCACTTTACCCGTTCAGCGTGCCATAAATCCCAACTCAATGGGCGACGCTGGCGTCGACTTGGCCAGAATGCGCGGAGAAAATGACGACACCTGCCGCTGGCCGGAATGAAGTGAATGTTCTGAATATGTGCGCGAGGAAAAGTTGTGGACGAGATATGCACAAATTGCATTGGGCTCAGCTGAGACAATTTCGGGTAATTTGCTATCAACAAATTTGGTGGTGGAAATGTGCCTGCAGCATGCATTTGCGCCAGTTGGAAAGGAATGTTTTTTTTTTCTTCTTTCGAATGTATTTATTATAAAGAGGTAGGCGGGAAAGGAAAAATATAAAATATTTATATGAATAACGGTACAGATCGTAAATTCAAATAGTTAAAACTTTTTGAATTTTATGGGATTGGTTACATTAATGGATTTTTTGGTATTTTCAATTTTTAATCTTGAATAAGAAATTTTGCTTTTCTTTACTCGTATTGAAGTTCAAAAAAACACATCAAAGTATTTTTTGCTTTATATGCGTCACTTAAATGCAATTTTCGGTTCAATTTTTTTTTTCATAAAAGTTATTTGATTTCTTTTTATCTTGATGTACATCTAAAAGTTCAAAACTCGAAAAAAGTTGCTATAGGCAAAAGTTATAGACAAGGTTCATCTTTTCTAGTCGAATTCATGATAAATGAACAAGATGGCAATCAATCTTAATTTGCCCCACATATATCGAAAAAGCAGAAAAAAAAAATTCTTACTCTTGAAGTGGAAAATGGCTCCTTGCTAAAAATAAAAAAAAGTAAAGACGTAAGAAGTGATGGCTACCTCGTTATGTGATGGAAGTCGAGAATCAAGTTTGGTCGATCAAATGTTGCCATGGAAACTAATCTTGGCAAAGTAACGTCAATATCGGTACAATTGAGGAAATCGGGTGAAATACAGCGCCAGGTTTTGTTTTAAAAAGTGTTTTAAAAGTCATAACTAAAAATTTAAGGGGGAAAAAGGAAGAAGTAACAGAACTTAAGTTTGTTTTTGCGGCAAGTGAAGTGAGGAGTTGTATAAAATGAAGTTAAAATCTTTTTCTTGTTCCCTTTTTTATCGCCCGTTTCTTTCTTTTTTTCTGGGTGGTACATCTCTAGATTTTATCTTACAAGTGAAAAAAGGAAAACTTTTTATGCATTTTATAAGTTCATTGGTTACGTTGTATCTCTTTTACACACAGAAAAAATTTCTATCTAGAAAGAGCAAGAACACGTTAAGTCTTTCTTTGTATAAATCTAAAGTTCGTTGTCTTCTAACAACTAATTAAAGTGAAACCAAAATCAGTGATTGTTAATTTAAGTGGAAAGAAATTACCATCGCATTAATATCAAACATCATATCACATTAGTCGTTTCATTTCTCAAAACTACTTGAGTTTTATGACAGGAATCAGTAAAATTGCTTGGTTAATGAATCATGTTCAAGTTATTGCCTTTAGTGCTAGACTGATGGATAGCACGTTAATACAAGGAAATAATGAAATATGATGAATCTTAAGAGCTTATTTTTAAAAGCTCGAATCAAATATAATTTGCCAATTTGTACAATTGCTAGACTATTGTACTTCATAGTATGTCTGCACACAAGGGACAATGATAGCAAGAGGCAATTTTCTTGTTGCAACGGAAGCTAGATCTTTTTTCTTGCTTGTTAAGCCGCAACTACCATTCGTCATGCCACAGAAGGTCAATGGTTTAAGTGGCTAGTAGAGGGAAAAGTTGGCGAGAAGGTGTTATTTGAACGAGGGGACAATTTCCTCTTTCTCATTGCTGACCAAGACGTGATGAATAGTCCAAGAAAGGAATCTTATGTTTCCTACCATTTCTCACGGGATTTTAACCGACTGCAATTTTGTCTGATATCCACTAATCTTTATTTGTGTTTTACTAAGAAGATGCTATTGTATAATTACGTCGAGTAGCAAGTATATTGTACTTAAAGGTAATTGGACCATAAATTTAGTGGTGGAGAAACAAGCGTTGTTTTCTCAAGGCTGTAGTCATTTGTCAAACTTCATCCATCATAAGAGACTCGTGCGGTAAATTGCACTACACTTTTATGGGTTATGCATGAAACTCGAAAAGTATTATTGTTGCCCCGAATGTGTGTTTGTAAACCGTTACAAGAGGCAACTTTCAAAAATGTTTACTCTTGCTTCTAGCAAAATACCATAGAAAATATTCAAACTAGTTGGATGCTCTTAGCTTAGCGCCTTATGGGGGTTTGTGCGTTGTTAAATGTGCCATTTTAGATTATGTACTTGTTGTAGGCCACCATGTGTGCTCAATCCATTCTATCCAAAAGGAACCAGGGAACTCATAGAGCGTCTGTTTGCTGTCAATTTGCATAGGAATCACGTGGTTATGCACTTGACTGCTGATGGAAGCAGACATTGGTGCTGCAGTAATTAACCGTGACGCCATGGTCTTCCATCATGGCTGAGTGGGTTCAACTTGAAGCAGTTGTAGGTGTTTCTTCGTTGTAAAGAGGTGGAAGAAGCATGTAGCAAAAAAGGAAAAAAAAAATGCGCGTTCATGTTAACTTTGTATGTAAACATCTGGTGTTGCACACAAGCAATGTCCCGTTGGGAAAAAGAGGAAAGGAAATGTGTGAAAGTTTGTGGCAAACAGGAAGAAATCACAACATATTGATTTGGCGTTGCTTTTGATGTAGAGGAAAATAATTGATGTAACTGTCGTGAAGAGTGACAAGTGTAACTTGACTTGATGTTTAATTGTGTTAGCAAGCAGATGTAAAATACAGTTTTGGTTGGCCAAATGGTAAAGAGAGCAGATGCTTTATTGAAAAATGTCTTTAGAACCGCTCGATAATTGGCAACCGATAATGCGAAATTAATCTGGTCACTTTTGCTACAACGCATGCTCGTTTGATGACAATTTCAAATTAAATATGAAATATGCCTGCAGATAAGAAGGTGGAGCTGATTGACTTGCAGCCGTTTCAATTAAATTAGTTCGTTGCTGCAAACTTAGTTACTGCATTTTTTTAAATCTGTAACTTGCAGCTTAGTTGTTGATAATTTCCAATCCCTTTGAAAGTAGCTTTATAGGATTTCATAAGATTTTGATCTTAAGAGATTTGTCTTAAAAGACGTGAGTATAGAATGCAAAAACCTCTTGAGAATAAATTATGAAAGTTCAGTAAAGAACAATAAAGACTCAAGAGATGGCAAAGCTAATGGTAGTGAAATAGCTCCAAAAGCGTCATAAATTGAAGAAGGAGGATGTCTTTGCCTTTTGTCTCACGCTACAAAACCCCCGATATAATAACCCCCTACCCATTTTAAGCTTAAGGACCCTTTGTGAAGAGGGTTCATCTTTAGCCCGTGAGATTTTTCTTGGGCTCCTCCTCTTTGCGGTATATTGAGATGACAAAAATTTTCTTGGCTGCATCTTTAATCTCTTTGCTTAGTTCGACGCCTGAGATGTTCACTGACTGACACACAATCTTCATCACGCCGAAAAAAAGAGAAGAAAAAAAAGTATAAAAAGACAAGACGGGAGAGAGAGAAAGAGAGGAAAGAGCGTGCAAGTTTTAGGAAGGAGAATAAAAAGATTTTTACGATCCTCGGTTGACAGCCCCTGCTGAGCTCCCATGCAAATATTAACATATTCATGTAAAAGAAAAGAAAGGAAGGAAAGTTTAGTTCAGTTGTGTGTAGAAGAGAGAATAATGGAGAAAGTAAAACAAAAAAATCCACTTAGGTTGATAGAATTTGCAGATGTAGGACATTGCACCATATTTTTTTATTTACTTTTTTCTGTTATTTGTCGATCTTTGATGTCATCTTTTTTCGTGTTATGTGTGGGAAAGATGGTGCTAGTGGTTTCTAAGTTGTAATATTATTTTTCCGTAATCCAAGTTGTGATGTTTTTGCCTCACGTTGACACAACCAGTGTATATATTCTTCAAGCTGAACTTGTTTTTTCATTTCGATCTCCGTGTGGCAGATTGAAAAACTGAGCACTTTTTTTTTTACCCTGACACTAAGTTTTTAGTTACAACAATTTTTTCTCCAATATAGATGTCTACGAGTTGCAAAACAAGAAAATTTGTCAGAGCTTGATTGGTAGAGAAAAATATGTCATTCCTGCTGAAATGTAAGTACCTTTACAATTACTTTTTTCTGCTTGAATCACTCTTAAAGTAACAACAGTTTTTCTGAAATGAATGATTTGATTTGTCGAGTTTTTATATATATATAAAAAAATATATATTGGTGAGTTTAGAGTTTTGGAAATTGTAAACCAACACAAGAAATGCTGCAAGTGGTTTTGAATTTTTGTCTGGTTAGGAAATCATTACACGTCTTAAGTCTGTCATCTGCCAAGTTCGGTGCAAGACGGTGTGGTGAGAATTTTGAAGTAAGCTTCTGCCCGCCTCTTTCAATTCGAGATCATATCTGGCAAAATCTTTGCCTTCCTCCCTTCCCTTTTATATGGTTAATACTTCCTGTCTCCTTCCACTCGTGGAATACGCAATGCCATCATTTATGATGACATCATTGGTATGCTGCTTATACCAATCGTCACTGCTCGTGTGAGCACCTATTCTTCGTCTGGTAATGGCCCATAGGCGGAAATCCTCCATGCCCTTTAAAGGCACAAGTGAAAGAGTCAAAGTGAGTGCGCGATTGCTCAAAGGCTTGGCTTGGAAAAATCTTGTAGCTTATGACAGAATTGTTGATTTGAAACTGTCGCACGTTTTATACGACTGGCCACACGACCTCTGCTGACCATTGCAATGGGCTTCTTCCACATGATGCCCTAACTTGGTCACTAGACGCAATCTGTGAGGTTATTGCCTTTCCCACAAAAGATGTTATCGGCAATAAAAGTTCGGAGAAAAATTGTCGATTAGTTTAAAAATGGTTTCACGTACTGTGGATTAATATAGAAAAGTTTTAGAGAAATGCTACACATCTCGGAACTATAAAACCACTGGATAAAAGGATTCTTTTATTTTAGAGAGGTTTTGTTAGTGAGAGTGCCAACCCTCTTCACATTCGAATGGTAATAAGAAGCGACAGAAGCATTGCACTGACTTGCTTCTCAGCTCTAAGTGATTCGTCAGCTTCTTTTATAACCAATAAAGATAAGATTTTTGGTAGAAAGGAATTCCACCTCTTGCTCCTGTAAGTCAACAACATTGGGGGGAAAATAGTGGCCACTCACTGGGCGCAGTCTCATTTATGGAATATCGGAGTAGAATATTATGTGCGCCAATTTTCTTGCGGTCACCCTGGTGATAAGAAAGTTCAGTGTTAGTGTGCTTGAAAAAATGAAGTGAGAGAAATAAATGAAAAAGACCCAGCACTAAACACGTACGCACGTCCAAGATGATAAAAACGAAATAGTTTTTGCTTTTTTTTTTTTCCTCCTAGTGGATTCACTTTTTTTTTAATTTTGCGGAAAAAATCCTTAAATTTTATAACCAGTAAATATAATGTCCGTTCCACTCAGATAGTTATTTGTCATCATTTTTTATTTACTATGAATTTTTTATGAATTAAAACTTCACCTTTTGTGTTCGTGTGGTGACAAGAAAAATCCTTCACTTTCTCGACACTTCCTTCGGTTCAATTCCTCATTTTTTTTCACGATTCTGTTGGGTTCCCCATGAAAAGAAAAAAGAGTCCATTTCTTTTTATCTTTTTTTTTTTCCTTTTCCTTTTGGTATTTGGTTGCACGACACCAAGTCGGACCAGCCGGTCTAAGCCCTGACCTTTGTCGGTCCGGCGTGGCAGAGCTCATCTGGGGACATAGATCACAGAGTTTCATGCTGACTGCTTCTGGTTTGGAACCACCAACTAACTCTTAAAGAGGCGCATTTTAGAGTAGTTTGAATAATTTATAAATTTAAATCTTACTTCAAAACTAACAGGTTTTTTGCTTCTATTCATGTATATAAAATTTATAAGTGCAACTTAGTTTGGCTGAAATCAAAGTAATGTTAAATATGGGAAAATTTCTTAAATATTTAACTTACAGCTGACTGTTAAAAACTTTTGTAATTAAGGCGTTATTGCACAACTTTTTGCTGACACAAACTTTCATTTGTCTGTGCGTTGCACATGCTCACTGATAATTAGTACCCAAGAAAACTCCACTCCATCATTTATATTTTGATTTACACAAATTTTGTCAGATTTAATTATTTTCCCCATTGTACCGTCAACTTTAAACGCCACATCAGAAAATTTGTTATGTTATTCCTTAATCCTACGCCATTCTCTCCTTATCTCTCCCAAACCCCAAAATAAACTTTTAATTTGCACATTGTGCAGATACTCAGTTTGCATATTTACACTAAGTTATTGCTACATTACGGTGATTAATGGCTGAGTAAACCTTGAGTATCATTTCAAATGAGTCTATTTAATGTTAGCAGCTTCACCCATTAAAGGGACCCGGTGTATTTTGATTCTCATTTGAGTCGAGTTTTAACTCTTAAACATTCACTAATGTATAATAGTTTTTTGTCTTTGACCATCAAAATTCATCTATTTCTCACCACAATCTAGTCGGGTTTATTGGAATGGAGTCAGAAGTTGGTCATAAATTGCTCAGTTAGATGGAGCTTTACGATCCACATCTTTACGGTCTCTCACTTTCTCCTTTTATATCCTGAAATACGATTGGAGCATCACGTTGAGACCAAGCGATTCAATGATCCTGACGTATTCTTCTAATGAATCATGGTATTTATTTGACTGCAATACGCTATTGTAATCGTGAGAAAAATTGGCGAATTTCCTTTTACCTTTGATCTTGTTTTTATGGAAAATCCGCCTTTTTTCTCCCCCCCTTCTCCTCCTTCTCTCCCTGCTTTCTTTAGTGTCGTTTTATAGGTAATGGTATTGGTATTGATTGGGTTTACGTGAGTGTGTTTGTCAGTTTTTAACTGGTTAGGTACCTCGTAAAACGTTTTACACGTTTGTTAAATAAAAGTGATTTAATTTTTTTTTTCTAATTTAATTTACTGCTTATTGAGATGTTTATATTTTATTTGACGTATTTAATTATGGGTGTAATTTTATGCATGCCACAATTATCCACTGGGAAGCTGAAGTATTGAGAAATTCCTGCACACAATTATTGATTTTAATACTGTGTGGTTTAATTTATTATTTTCAGCTTTCAAATCATAATTTCAAATTTCATCAACCAGTGTAGCTTGATAAAGCTTTCAATTTGGACTTTTCCAAAATTTTAATTAATTTTTTTTCAATTTACTCGAATTGGTTTATTTTAAATGAACGATATACTTGCGCAATATTAAAACTCAATTAATGAGCTCGTTTTACCTTTCAACTACTAATGAATCAATATTTTCTCCTACAGCACTATTTGAACTTTCTAGATTTTTTTTAAACCTAAAAATGATCACATTACAGATCACTAATTCTATATCTGAACTGGGCTCAATTACAGTTATTTGCTCGCTCCATGTTGGAGAATAAAACAGGAAACGTTTCCTCGTGTGAGCAATGACTTCATCTTAAGGAAATTGGGAGGCGATGCTGATCACCCATCAGCATCATAAAGAGGTGTTTGCTTGGACATTTTGAATTTACCCATGAGAGATCCCCGAGCTTTGACGTGGTCGACAATTCTTCGCGCGCACTCTGGGGGCTCATTCGATGCACGTTCGAAATTAAGTGAACGTTTGCGAGTTTGCACAAGGCACATTTTGCAATTTATCTGTCAACTTGTTCCATTTGATCACACCGGCTCTGTTTGTGTGTATGTCCCTAAAATGCTTTTAAGCCCTGCCTTCACTTTTCCCTCTTCTGGTTTGAACAGGTTGTATTTTAAAGTTGGATTGAAGTATAAGATTGGGGGCTCTTGCTGTGAACATTTTTTCTTTTTGAAAATCGAAGGAAATTACATAAAAAGGAAGGGGATTTAATAACCAAGTTTTGTGCATTGGTGTCAAAGAGATTTTTATAACATCTCATAAAAAGACACATAGTTGAAGTTTCGCCTTGTCATTTGGATATCCATTCCGGTCAAATAGATATTACTTCCTCTTCTGGTTCCCATCGGTTGACACATGTTCCCTAACATATAAGTCACAGTCACCCTGAGAAAATCGGATGTGAGCATTCCCCTTCCACCTCATCCCACCCTTTAAATGTCGGCTTATTTTTTTGTGACTTATCTTTTTGCACCACATGCAGTGCCAACTTTTCTTTCTTGCCTTTAGTCCAGAACATTGGTCAGAAATTGTCATAAAGAAAATTTTATCAATCATTAAATCCTTCCTCCAAGTTTGACTTGTTATGTGCCGTCTCCGTTGTTTTGCTGATCTTTTTTTCTGAAGTCTTTGATTTATTTTACTTGCAGTCTGACTTTGATTACACTGAGATGGTGAGTTTTGCTCCAGCTGCTACAAATTCTTCTTTGCCATCTGAGCTTGTACTTTGTCCACAAAACCGGCATCGAATTTTCCCCATTTTTTATCATCTTTGGTTTTTGGCTTAATTCTTATCTTGCACTTTTGTGTTAAATTTTACTGGTTTTTTTTTTATCTAGAATCATAGCAGTAATCAATATTTTGAACACAATTAAATAACTGGATAGTTACTGATGGAATTTTCTATTAATGTTTGATTTGGACAATTTTGAGGTAAACAAAAATTTTATGATATTTTTGTAAGAAAAAAAGAGAAAAACAAACTTGTTGATCCAGTTTTGTTTTTTGGATGGACGTGCAGTGTCCATCAAGTGACATTGAATGGAAGTAGAAATCAATCAAGTTGTCTTGGCGATGGATCTCCAAGAGAAACAGTGAAAGACCTTCGTTGTACTAACATCTACAACTAAAACCACATGGTAGCTACGCTCGGACCAGAAGGATCAAAGCTCGCACTTTGGGTCTTGTCGATTTGATTTATACATTGAGAATGATTCAGCACTTGGCTCAAACTTCACTTATCTTTTTTTATATCCTTCTCTTATGCTGTAGGTGAAGGAAAAAGGAATAGTTTGTTTCTTGTGCAAACATCCTACTTTGTCATACGTCAAGTGAAATGTTGTTTAGCTGTATGGGAATAGAGTATTTTCTAAGATGAATTGTCTCGTTCCAACTCATTTTATTCCGTATGTCGTTTTTCTACTTTCTCTTTTTTGATAAATGCATTTGTATAGGATCAATTTCTCAGGTTATGGATGGGTCTTAGCTAAGGAAATCCCACCTGTAGCTAGAGAAAAAAAATATTTGCTCGAAAAATAGAGAATGAGAGAATTCTTGGTTCTGAGCAATAAACACTTGATTCCTTTAGACGATAGGAGGAAAAAAAATTTTTCTTCTTTCGTTATTAAATCCCTGTGTGATCCAATCGTGATTGAAAAGAAGGTGGTGTGTCGTATGATGGATCACTTCATTTGTCTCATGGCTGATTCCGCATCTCAGGGGGTGAGGCCCAATCAGTCGCTCCATCATTGAACATGAAGCTTAATCAGTTTCTTAAACAAGACCAATTGGCGCAGATGCCCATCATGGCGCCATACTGGGACCGCTGTCAAGACCCGGTTGGCAAACGAGCTTCCATTTTCCATTTCCGCTCAAATGCCAATTGGAGTTGTCTCCACACTTACTCATTCCTTATACAAACTGAACCAATTTGCTTTCGTCTTTTCTATTACCATCCTTTTTCATGGGGAACGTATGTTTGCACTAGTTAATGAAGAGATAATTTTAAAAAGTTTCTAGTTACAAAGTCTAAATTAAACAAACCATTAGCGAATATATAACAGAGAAAGACGCAAAACTTAATTTTGGGTTACATTAAGTGTAAAACAATAAAATTTGTAAGTTCAACGAGTAATTTCTCATCAGCATTTAAATGTTTTGGTTCAGATAACTGTTACAGCTATCTAATTGTAACGTGGATTCTTTTGCAATCATATGTTGCCGTATACGCGCGCAATAAAAATGTTATTACAACTAAATATCCCATTAGATACTAAACTGTTTAATTATAACTTACACAATAAGAGTAGAAATTTCCAATCTCGCAAGCCCGCAGAAATTGCCAACCACATCCAATAAAAACTGCCATCCAGACCTTAAGCACTTAATTCCTCCAAAGTGAATCACAATATTAATCCTTCATCATGATTTGAGCCCCATCTATAAAAAATAATAATTGAGCAATAATACGGCTGCAAGAAGTGAAAGCTTCTCAAAATGGAGAGAATAAACTGCACTTTAATGCCCAAATGGCGTGATGCATGACTCGTGTGTAATATTAAACATATTAAGATGTCAAGTTTAGTTTTCCCCCACTCATAACAGTAGTGTACGAGTCGGTGATTTCCGTTTTTAATCTGACATTAAAAAAAACCACTCGATCAGCGGAAGAAATTGGTACGGTTTTTTTAAAAAAAAAAACAGTGAACGGAGGGAGAGAAAAAGTGCAAAAATGCACATCTGGTATTGATGTGACATTCGCTCGATTAAAAGAAATCAATATGAAGAAAAAAAATATGAAATTGGTAATGTTGTACATAAACATTTAATTGCGGATGAGCCAGTGTTGTCATTTGAGACAGATCTGCTTTGGCAGCACTTTATTTCAAGTGGTGTCATCTAGCTCAAGCGGGGTCTTTGGGCGGATAGACCAAGATTTGGGCATTAATGCAAATGAGATCATCGAAGCGGGTACGAGCGAACTGGCAGCTGAACTAATGAGAAGCCAGTCTGTCTTGTTACTCGCCTAACGAACGGAAGAGTTCCCCTCATCCACCTTCTTCAAATCGATTGCACTTGAGGCGATCAACAACCAAAATCCTCTCTTGTTGGACTCTTCTTTTTTTTCTCCTTAACAAATTCTAAAAGGAATAAGTGTAATCTGTACTTGGTTCTTGATGATTGAATTTTCCATATTCGCAGTCTTTCATTCTGCGTTGATGTGATAATAATTCCTTAGTTCGATTTTTATTTAATAAAATGTCGGAGTAACGTTAAAAGAAATACTTTACCTCAAAGTTTATAATAATCCATCATTTTAATTCAATGATTTGTAATTACCACACAGCTTGGAATGCGAAATATACGTACTAATCACGAAATTCCTTAACTTGGGGTATTTCGAAAACAGAAGTTCTCTAATTCCATTAATTCTTTGTAAATTTTTTTTCATTCTAATCGAATGGCGTAAATTGTGTAGTCATCTGTGGATAGCTCTATATATTTATACATTAACTTAATATTTTTCTCAGAAAAGATTTTACGGTGTTTTCTCATCGCCTAATTAAATTTATTTAAGCCGAAACTTGAAAAATAAAACCCGAATCTTCAAATGTACATGAAACAAACCAAAAATAGATTTATATGTAATTATATGTTTAAAATAAATAACTGATATATATTAGTGATTCAGATGTTTATTGGTAACATTTTTGAGTAAAGTACATGATTTTTGAAACGTTTTGTTTTATGTACAGTTGTTTCGGACTATAACTAAGTATATTTATAGTTACAGAATAGAAGTAGTAAATTTTCTGAGCATGGTTACAGACAGGATATAAACTACCACTAATTTGAATCCCGTCTGTAACTCAGCTGAGTTCTAGTCTGGAGAATGACAAATTTGTTGAGAATTTTTTAACAAATTCTTATAAGTAACATATTGGTTTTGAGCCTGCTTTTAAAGTTAGTGGTGAGTCATTTGCATCAGACTTTAATATTATATTGGAAGGAAACTAACGTACTGAATAATTAGTGAGGCGTTTATTCCTGATAATTTAATAATACATGTTCCAGCCGCTGGGGCTGTTTTACAATTAAAATTTGAAGAGGGACAAATTTAAATCAACAGAAAATGTATATTCCTGTTTGTTTCATTAGATTGAAAAAATTAACTGTATACCATTACCATTTTGAAAAATTTTATATTTCGTAAAAAAAAATCTTAAAATCAATAATAAATTGCTGTGTTTGATTTGAAAGGAAATTGAATTGATCGTAGGAAAAACTAAAACTGAGTGCAGTTTTTGTGTAGACTTTGCCTTTGGCTGTAATCACGTGCCACAGGATTCACACAGAAGAGAAGGAGGAGTGGTGGTTGACAGATCCTTCTATCTTTTTTCCTGATGCCACCTCATTTGCATGGAAGCACAATGATCTCTGTGTGATCGAGGCACCCATCTTGGTTACTATTCTTCCCTCGGGTGCACACACGATTGGATGCCATTTGAGGGTGTGGTCCTACGAGTTTCTGATGCCGGCAGACATTTTCTCTTTCTTTATACATAAAAGTGGATGGGAAAATAAGAAAAGGAGATTTGTTTTTGGCTTTGATACATGTCCATTTATTTTTCTCTTGCAAAACTTTAACATTTAATTTTTTTCTACTCTTAAGAAATTGGAAAAATAAAGATTTTCTTTAAAATTTATATCTAATTTTGGAGTTAGAAGAATTAAATTAATCTCATGAAACATTTAGTCTTTTTTTCGTTCTCTTGTTGGAAGAAGCTAAATTGATTGCAGTGTTTTATGTTCATAGCTACGATTTGTCTTTTCCTCGTTTCCATCTTTCTTCTCTCCGCAAACATTTGGTGGTTTTTTAAAGAATGAGTTTGCATGTTGAAATGTCAATAGTTTTACTATCATTTTAAGCAAACGTTAAGCCAACTCATTTGTAGAAGTCCAGTGGTTAGTTTGTGTAATGTTCATCAGTTCAAATTTGTTTGTCAATCCGCATTAATGCCAACTTTGTTCTCAATCAGTGTTACAATGGTTTAAACTACCAATTATATATTTTAAACATTTATTTGTTTTGACACAACCCATAAAAATTTGTCAATAAATTGTGTCATTTGAAATTCCTTCCTTTTATAGCTTGCTTTAGTTGATTCTGTTTTCTTTCTTTTATTGCCCACAAAAAAATTTCTTTCACGCAATATCAGAAATCTTTCTTCTTTCACTCAATGACTGTTTAATTAAGATAAATGCCCAACCACACTAATTAGGATTAAACTGTAGCAAGAGCTTTTCCCTCCTCTGATCATTATCCGTTTTGTGCGTCCCACAACTAACCACTTGGAGGAACCCACACCATAAAATATAATCGTAATCAAAATTATTTATTTTAACGGTGCACACTAAATGATCAAGAGGTTCTGTAATATTTTTTAACTAGAAATGTATCAAGTGGTAATGTAAATGTTTTTTTTTAAAAAATGGTTCTATCATTAACCCTTAATGAGCAATTTCATTGATTTCCGTGATAAGGCTTTGAATTAGTTTATTTACGTGATGTATAATTTTTAAAGCTGAACTAAAACTAATTTTTTGTATTTTAATGTTCTAAAAAGATAAAACAATTGTAATTTCAGATTTTGACATATTTAGTCCATAGAGGGCAGGTCAAACATCAGACTTACGGTAAATTATTAAGTAAGGTAGGCCTATTTTACAAAAACGCATTTGCGATGTAAATATTCATTATTAAATTTCACTCTTTAGGGATGTAAAGGATGGATGTATATACAGGAGCTTAGTGCAAGAAAAATGTGACATATGATGATGTAAGTCTGTTTCCTAACTCCTTATTGACAACTCTCCTTCGCGTCAATTGGTTTTTCTACCTGTAAATACCGATCGTGGATTTTGCCAATTACGAGGACAAGCTTACATTTATTGTCTACGTAATTGCAGCTAACGGTATTTGTGTTAAGTTTAAAAGTTTTCATAAATATTTTTATGTCAACAGCCGAGGCAAACATCTGTTCGTTTCAGTTGTTTTTTATATCAGTTAACCCTGAATGAAACTGACGCAAAAAATATTAAATGAGTTCAATATAATAATCTTTTTAAAAAATTTTAGTGTCGTCAAGAATGATAATGTACAGTCCTCTTAGTTTTTTTTTTTTTTTTTGGCAAAAATCATTTCACGTTACCAGATTTATGGTTTAAGCATTCTAATCGACAATTTTGATTGATCGTAGGGATGTTCAGAACTTATAATTGAATTCAATTGACACCTGGTGGCCCCATAAAGTCACATGAAGCAATCAGAGAAGAAGGCCAAGATGACACCGAAAAGAACCAAATGGAAGCTATTATATTGCTTATTAGCTGCTAAGCAATCGATCTCTAGCTGGAATTGTCAGAAGGTATTTCAATTACATTCAGTTTCACGTATCAACTATAATAATAGTAATAAAAATTATAACGATCTTTTCTTTGGTAATTTTTAATTGAAAAAATTATATTGGTTTATCATTTCAAGGTTCAAGGACCGATTAAATCACTTCCTTTTTTAATTCAAACATCCCGCTCCGAGTTATGGCCATTTAAATATTCATCTCGCGAGAATCTCGTACAGCAGAATCGATCGATGAACAAGGAAGGGAGGGAGCATTGGCCGAGTGGGGCCGTCAGGCAGTCGTCGCTCGGCGCTTGCGGAACAAGCACGTGGAGCAAGTCCATCGTCGTGCCACACGTGAGACTCGTCTTTGCCGTTTGAATTCATCGATAGAGACGCCGAATCACATTTCCTCAGCCATGAGAGTGAATTAGACGAGAACTCGTTTCCAGTTCTACATCTTTTCTTCTTATAACAGAAGAGTTTAAAAAAAACATTTCTTTGAACTCAAAGGATTGTGAGCAATGGAACTGTGTACAGATCACCGCCGCAACTTTATTCTATGGATGACTGCTGCAGTTCTGCTTCTACCCTGTTCAGGTAAGCGAAATGTTTTTGATATTTATTACTTGCGACTACCCACAAAATTATGCTGGTTCGATAGACTACGGGAAAAATTAAATTTAATTGCACCTTGAGGAAATTGATTATTAATTAGATTAATTGGCCTAATTGCTTGTAAATAAGGGCAGTTTTAAAGAAAATTTTGCTCGTAAATCAGGTATGTGATTTATAAATGAGGAAGATATGTTGATAAAATTAATGGCCATTTACTACCTTAAGACTGTCTACTCTAAGGAAATGAAAATGGAAAATGGGGGTTTAATCTTGGGAAATAATCTTAAAAGCAATTTTATTATATTACCATTAATTGCGTTAAAAAGAGTTGATTAAAAAAAATGTACTTCGTATATCAGACTGGTGTTCTTCTCATAGATAACTTAGTTGTGTTGTATTGCTCGAGAGTAACTGGATTAAGCGTGGGTGGAAGTTGGTTTGGGAGTTAGTGGAATCTAAGAAGTACAGAAGAAACTATTCGCTTGATGGCGTCTTTTCGTTTTTTCCGTTCTCTCTTTGTTTCAATGGGGATTAGCTTCAATTACTATTGTGACTTTTCTTTTTCTAACTTCGAACTGGAAGGCATTTTTTCCTTTTCTTTTTGTACGCTGAACAAACATTGAGACATTTGAATACACTATTCGAGATCGCTTGTGGTGGATTTGTAAAACTGTTTATCCAAATGCTGTCTAAGTGCACTTAGATTCAATTATTATTCAGTTTGAAAAGTTTTAAATGTGATTTAAGATTGTAAGGTTAACTAGGGGCTTTTGTGATTTTAATTACGCATCGTTTAAGAAGTTGATTTATGTCGCTCAGATCCACTATAAAAGTTAATGTCGCTCCATTTGAACAATATAAGCAAAATTATACCTTTAAAAAAGAAACATTCTATTTTTCGAACTGTAAGTTTTAAAAAATAGATTTTCTTTCTGTGGAAGTGAAATTTTGTTTACGATTTTTCCTGATCGTTTGTACTAATAACGTTCAGCTGAATATGTTATTTTATTTGTTACTACTGCATATGTTCAACTGCTAAAGGATTACATATATCTGATGTTTTAAACGTGCCTCTTGAATCAAAATGAGTGATTTTTACTGGATGTAATAATTTGCAAATAATTTTTAATAATGGCAGGAATTGGTCTCGGTTGAAGGGAACTCAGGTGGTTGAGATATAAATTCATTTTGAAAGGAAAACATAGCCATATATTTTTGAGACTGATGATTAATCTTGCGTAAGTCCCTAAGGAAATGAAGTCTTGGGCACAGTATTTGCTACAATGTACCATTCTCAGTGTAATTCATGCGTGCAATCTTCATTCAGAAGGGGCAGATGGGAATTTATCGTAGTAATTTTATGCTGTGCTGGAGAGGCAAATCAGTGTTCGTATGGAGTGGAGGGATTTGAAGAAACGTACACAAGGTGAATAGAATAAAGAATCATTTCAATCTTTTTTTATACATGTCAACATGAGAGCAGAGTTGAAAAGAACCTCGTAATGAGTTCCAATAGAAACAGACTTTTCCTTTTACTTTCTTTCAATTGTCGTATTACTAACGCCTCAATAAGCGTGTATTTTTTTGAAAACTGAGGTCAACTGCAGCTGGGAATGGAAATTCCATTTTGGATAATCATGATTTACTGTTTGGGTTAAATCTAATAGAAATCTTTTAAAATTTATTTTTCTGTTTATGTATGCAACGTGGCGTCTGGTCAAGTGAACAAAGATAAAGAATTGCCTTTTTGGCGTGCATATTTAAGAGGTAGCGAATTAAAACCCGCGGTTTAATTAACTAGGGTAAATATTAGCCTGATAAACAGTGGCATGCAGTAAATTGCAAATTATTACAGCGTATGTGGTGTTAAATCTGCATTTGGCCATCATGCCCAGCCCAGGTCTTTCACGCTGGCCGCTGTAATCTGGCGCAAATGTTTGATCAGACGGCCGCAAGAGGGCCAGCTGCTTCCTGTTCTCAGATTTTGATCACGTGATGGGAAAATAAAAGTAAATTAGTGTTTCATCAAAAAATTAGTTTGTTTTAGAGTAAGGAGGATTTAAAGGGTAATGAAAACTTGCGTTTAATGTAGCGGAAATGTTAGACGCATAAAGATAGAAAAAATACTAAATGAAGTTTATAAAGCGGTCATAAGTATAAAACGTAATGACATTTAAGAGAAAATTGGGTAGAAAAGTTTATTGCAGTAATGTAAATTGGAGAAACGCAGTGTTTTCATCTTGAAGTTTATTTAGGTTCGCCTTCCCTGCAATACATTAAAACATTGCGTGCAGTTAAAAATAAAATTTGTAACTTAAAAAAAAAAAATCTATTAGCTAAGTCGATTCTGAGTAGGTAAAATTGTTGGTAAGGGTGAGTTTTACAAATTCAATTTGAAAATTTCTCTTGTCTGGCGTGAAACCGTTCACCGATTAGAAGTAGAAACAAATTTTTTGCCCAGTGCAGCAGAACTATCGGTTTGGGACCGGGAGCGAAAAATCTTAATGCTTCTCTCCTTGCAGCACAGAGACGCAACTTGCACAGATGACGTTAAGCTCTTTACCGAACTTGCACATCGCCAAATTCGATTTCCTGATTCGCGCGTAGATCCAATTTTTGCCGTGTCTAGAACTGAAATTGAAGCACCAAGATTTCTCGCCCACCTCTTATGCGTGTCAAATTACCAAGTTGTAACCATGAGAAGGCAAAACATGTAAACGCAAATGTTATTAAAACATAATGGATTTTTCCCATTATAGTTATACCGCAGTTTTGAATTAGAATTAGTTACTTCCTCATTTCGCTTTTGTGTGTTGGTCGTATTTTGTTCTCTTTACAATAAACATTAGTACGAGGTGCACTTCAGGCTGAATAAATAGTTTTGTGGTTTCACTATTAAGAAGGCGTTATTTTAAAAGCACTAATACACGGCTTCAAAATCACTACATTAATTGAAAGACTGAGGAAATTGGATAAATTTATGGTTGGTCGCACAAACAAAACTTTGGTTTTGATAAAATTGAATGAATACTTTGAAGATGACTTTTATTTAAGCATTTTATAATTAGTTAAATGTGAATTTTTAACCAAACGTTAACCACTTCAAAGAAATCTGCGTTTTAAAAAGTTAAAAAGATAAGAAAATTTGGTAAGAGAAAAAAAAATAAAAAAATTAAGTTATTTAATTTTTATCGTTCTGCTTTTTCTCGTCGACTAATTAACCTAATAAACGTCTTGCAACAAAGTTTTTAATTGGAATTATACCTTCCTCACAAACTAGTTTCCTCCTTTATAAAAACCATAACCTGTTCTCGTACACGAGAAAAGTATAAAAAGAAAAAATAAAAACAGGAGTCGACACGCGGGAGAAGTCTTGATGGCTCCGTGAATTTCATTGGAGAGGTCTTTTATGGTTACAATACGACCATCATAAATAAACACTGGCGTGTGTTAGTGTGTGCGGAGTGTTATGTAGCATGAACACAAACATAACACAATGCTGAACCTCCATCTGTGTTGCGGTTGATGTTTGATGAGAAAATTGTAGATACACGTAATTTACATATGATGGTAATTGTGAATTCTTTAGAGGATTGAGTCGTGCGCAAAGATTAACTACCAGGTTTGAAGATGGACAAGACGTCATTTCTGCATTGCTTTTAATGGGGAAATTGTTGTCAAGTTAAGTAGAAGTAGGATGTGTCTTATTTGCTAGCTTCTATATTAACGAAATAAGTTAAAGGGTCGTGCTAGAAACTGCAGTAATTTAATAATAAAGCTAATGTAATTGCGAGTTTGTTGTTTGGTAGTCTGTTTTAGGGTTATTTAATTTTGTAATTTGAGGAACAGCCTTAAAGTGAATAATTTTTTTGGTAGCTACTATTCTGAATATTAACTATTATATCGTTAATGGTTGAGTGAGTTAATAAGTTTTATTAGATAAAGTTGATATATTGAATTTATTACTTTTCATAATTTAATTTTTTATATTTGGTTTAAAGATTTTTTTATTAGTTCAGCAGTTTGCAGGTAATCAGAAATTCGATTCAACTGGAAAAAAAATTTTTGAAGTGAAAAACTTAAATTTTTCAACTTCATCTCATATTATTACATCCATTTAAAAAAAAAGTAAAGTCAATAATATTTCTAATTGTAGGAATTTGTTAGAGCTACAAACAGACTATTATGTTCTTCTAAATTTACTCACGAACTATAGTCATGAATTTATAATTGCGTGGTATAAACAGCAAATGGATTATCAATAATGTAGAAAAGTGTGGTTTTAAAGTCAACAACAGACCAAATACAAATGCTAATTTTATATAGAAATGGGAGAATGAATTGATTTTAGCCTAGCCAGAGGAGATATAAAGCTGAACCTTAGATGAGAACATAAGGTATAAAGCTTACATTTCATGCTTCTCTTACTCTGAATAGATTTAAATTCCATGAAAATTGAAAAAAAAAAAATCAATTTCATTTCTCGTTGTTTAATCAAACAAACTGTTAGTTTCTATATGAACTTTGTTGAAATAGAATAATTTATCAACTTTCCATTCTGCGGTAGTCCTTAGGGAGGTTATTTGACCCACCTTATCGACTAACTCTTCCATTCAACAACGGAAACAGATTGGAGGCCCCCATTTTCTCTTAATGTGAGAAGCAGCAGCAGCCTGGAGGTTGTTATAGTGGTCCAGATGACCGGTTGGTATTGTAGAATTGTTGAAATTGCATTGTGTACACCTGGCTTGAATACTGGCGTAGATTGGTGATATCCTCGAGGGAAACATCATTGAGTATTCGGTAATACGTGGAAAGTTGAGAAAGGGAAAGTGCTGTAAACAAGGTGATGCCTAGTGATGCATCAAAGAAAAAGTTGAAATTGAATTTGCATTCGCAATGAGTGATAAATTAATCTGCACAAAGAACTATTGATTTGTTCTTTGAGAAAGAAGTTTTTGATGTGTATAATCTTGTTGTGGACTTACTGTATTTGTGAGGGAAAAAATGTGGGGATGCGGAAGGAGAAATAAATGAAATTTGCATATTTTTTTCTCTTGGAAACAAGTAAATAAGAGGCCTTGAGTGATAAAAAGTTTTGATGATATGAGCTTAAAACTTGGTTTTTATACTTTTTTATTATTTTTTTTTTTTTGTAACTGAGATTTAAGGGTATCGTTTTAAGTGTAGAACTAAGATGAAGTTTCAATTCCCTTGCTGTTCTGCGGTAATGATAGTGGAAAAAAAGAGAAAGAAACAAACGCAAATTGAGATAAAATTTATCAGTCCCTAAGGTAACTGTTTAGATTCACAACTCTGCATTTTTTTGCCAATTTGAAAGTTATAAATTTTGTTTTTGAAATTGACAATTTACTTTCTCATTAACTGCTGAAATGAGAGTTTTGAATGCAAATTGGACAAGCAAACGGGAGGATTTCTTTAAGATTCATAATAGATTGACCATTTGAGCCCCAGATGAAAATAGAAGAGTCCCGTAAGGGTTTATTGGTCACATGGATGGTAGGAGAATCGATTGAATAAAGGAAGAGAGAATAGAAGAAGCGAGCTAAGAGGAGCCAATATTGAGATGAAAAGACCCATCTGGGTACAAAACTCGTTACACGTTTCTCAGTTGATGCCCCTTCAAAAAACAATGCGATTATAGTTGCTTATCATGCGCAACATAAAAAGGTTAAGGCGAAAGAGCTCAGTTTTGTTAAATAAACTTTTCCCTTTTCTAATTTTAAAGGTGAAGAAAAAGTTTTATGTTAAGGCTGAATGACCAATTAGTAAGAGTTTGACACGCGACTTTTATTAACAGAAAATTAGCTTGATTATTTGCAACGTCTGTTTGAGATATTGGAAAAAAGTTTGATGAATTGATAGGAATTAATTAGTTTAATTAAGAAAGGAGTAATGAATGGTTGTTTAAAGTTTGAGGGAGAGAGAGAGAATTGAATGATGAAGTGAGCCAGGATGATAAATTTATTTTCAAGTGGCCATGTTGTCTTTTAGCTCAAAGTGCGTTTCAATGTACACATTACACTCACTCATTCTTTGATGCATCTGCAACGTTCCTAATCTGTTTCAGAAGAGGAATAAATTCAGATTGATAGCTTATGGGGTAAAGGATATAAGAAACTATAATGGGAAAGAATGTGAGAAGAAAGATGAAACAGGTTAACGTGACGATGACTCAGTATAAAATGGTTTGTTCAATTTAGATGTGTCTGAAACCTTATGTGTTAGTAGAAACTTTAAGACAAATTATTGTAATATTTCTTTACCTTCACTCGGATAATAAATGCTCTTTATGATCTATACTTTTAATGTAACTTTAATTGTATTGACTGTTGCAGCTGTTGATTCTAGGAATTTCGTATGAATTTTTAGGTCTCTTTTGATCTTATATTTAAATTGGTTTTTTTTCATCTCTTAATTTACTCGGTTTCTCCGCCTATAATTTGTTTGACTGGAAATTTTCTTTTGCACGCATTGAGTATAAATCTATGAAGGAGGCGGCGCCATTTCCATCTTGAATATTTTAGCAACAACTATTCTGACCTCAAGTGAAAGCAGGTTAGGAGTTTGGCATGTATGAAAGTGGTGAATATTTAATGTTGATCTGATCAGCGATTCACGGTAAAAACAGGCATAAGATCAAAACTCAACTTAAAACTTCTGTACGCCTTTTGCATTCACAGTCACGGAAGATGAAAAAAAAATACATAAAATTGCGTGTTTACGTCTCCTTCAGCTCTTCTTATCAGTATAATTTAGCTTTAATTTGTATTTGACTCTGAAGTGCAGATTAGGAATGTTGATTTGAAATTCTAATTTACATATTCCGAGATAGCGTATGAAATATAGTTTGTTTGCTATACAAATTAAGACGGAAAATTATAGATGAATAGGGGCGCTACTTCATTTAAGCGTAAAACAAGTAGCACGTTTATAACTTGATTAAGCTATTCTTTCGCATGGCGAGAGATGTTGTAATCATGTATAATCTTACAACTTATTTTGAAGGGAATTGGTTACATGAATCCATGCACAATTATCCGCTCTAGCTGCCAGCTAGATGATGCAAGGACTTTATTTTCTAAGGAAAAAAAAAATTAGAAATTTGAATCCTGCATCAAAACAACGTAAAAAGATGTGCATCTGCCCAAGGCGCACATAATATGCAATCGTTTGAGAAATTGTTTGTGCGCTGTGTAGACAATTTAATAAATATATTTTTATCTTTGTTTTAAAATAAAAAACAAACTCGGCAGATGGAATCCATCTGTAATGGACGTTTTACATTCGAATAATGTCATTTAGTTCTTCATTCTAGTGTTTTGTAAGCCCACTCACTCTTAGAATCGGGTAAAGGTAGGATTTCAAATTAAGTAATATCTGGTCCCTCTTGCTTGGCCCAGGGGTTGTATTCCCAGAAGTAATTAAGAGCCTGAGTAAACATGGTTGATGGTCAGATTGCAACTGCTCAGGGAAGTTGCTCTTTCGGATGTAACCATCCAAAAACTCCTCCTGCGCAAATATAAAGAGGATAGAAGAGAGGGTAAGAAAAAAAAATTGATTGGTTCTTTTTTTTTTTTTTAAAGAGAATCAAATTTTCTTGTTTTAAATCTAAATATCATTTTTCTGCTTGATTTTTTTTCTTATTTGATTGTGATTTTTATCTGTGGACTCTACAATTGAAAATTGTCTGCATAATTTAGTTTGCCAAAAGAACGCAGTCTGGAGAAATCGATAAGTTTGTGGAAAACAGAGTGGCCGTTTGAAAATGCAAACGAAAAACTATAAAATAAACGACTAGACCACAACAGCACCTCCAATTCACCAGAGGTTACGATCTCTTTTTTATATTGAATAACCTGACAGCAGATGCTATACTTTGCTCCCTGTGCTGTAATTGTTAAATTCTTTAAAATCTTAAAGAAGAAAAAAATGTTTAAAGAAAAAAAGATTCTCGACATGAAAGTGATTACGTGTCTGTTTGCATCGTTTGCAGTCACAACCTGCAAACTGCTATCTCGTATGGCTTATGATTGTCTCGATAATCATATCCTACATAACACCCAATAGTCTTAGGGGAATTTGCGAAGGCAATTTCTTAGAGAAGTTAGAACTAGCTTTAATGCAAGATAAAATTGATCTCCTAACAGTATATGTGGAATTACAATCAATGACTATGTTTGCCTGACCTACCATTAACGATACAACTATTTTTTTTAGAAAATGTTCCTCTCCTGCAAACAGGATTATGTAGGGATCAATGTTTTCATTTCCGCACTAATATTGCTCAGTGGTTTATGCAATATTATTTCAATATTTTTTCTAGTAGAATACATATTTCATGAAATTTAGAACCGCCTTTGTAATTATTTTGGGAATAAGAATAAAAAAGAGAGAGTGCAATCAAAATAAAATCTCTCGCAATGCAGGTGGTCTGTTAATGAACAAAGGATACACCTTTTATCAATTATTGGGTATGTTTTCGGAATCCAAATCCAGCTTTAAACTTTGTACAATACTGGTTTTGACTTTATATGTGAAAATTTCTATTCAAGTAGAAAATTACCTACAGGATTTGGAATTTTAAATCCCCCAATTCCACTCCGGCTTCTATTTGCTGATTATGTTAGTAACAGTTTGGCAAATCCTCTATTTGATTTTTCCCTTCTTCCAATTACTAATGTTACGTTCTTGAAAAGACCAGTTATGCACGCACATAGCTAGTTAATGACGTCTTTGCACCTGACTTGAGCTATTTCATTTCATTCGCCTGCCTTGGCCCACGTTAATAACCCCAGACGCACAGGCAATACAATCAGCCGAGAGGTTTATTCACGACTATGGAACTCTGTAGGGACCCACTTGGGCTGGGCGAATGAGTAAACACAAAGCGTGAGTCAACACTTTGCTATTCATATGTTATTTTTCTCACTCACTTTTTTTTTCTCCCCCTTTCATCTTGATTTTATACGAAGAAAAGCCAATTGAGAGTCAAACGATTAGAGCTAAGTATTGATTTGGGGTTTGCAAGCAGCAGGTGTAATGTAAGGTAGCTTTGTCGTGAGCAATAAACGTTGTTGTTATCTCGAGGCGTTGGCAGGTTTGGTCATCAAAAAATGGAATTGTATTAATAATTCCTGAAGGCTCTTACCATTAACTGCAATAATTAAAGGTAATCTCGGTTGTAATTAGTACACGTCTTTAAGGTGATTTTTTGCAGGATTGTATAAAAATAAAGCGGAAATTGGGATTGGGATTAATGAAAGTTTTGTCTTTATCGCGTGATTTATGGGTGTTGGGGGAGATTTCTTCGATGTTTATAGTATAAGCCTTATTGCTAGTAATTTTGTGTCAGGTGTTAGAATGTTGTTATTGGAATGGGAACAGTCTAGCCTATGAATGTTTGGGGACTAGATTGGGCGGCGAAACAGGATGGATTTTTTTGTGTGTGTTTTCCTAATTTTTTTTTTTATCATCGTGTCCGGTTTTGCCTTAATACTCTGTAGAGATTTTTCTTTGGGTAATCCATCCATTAAAGAGCAGAGGAAAAGGCGGACTTTTGACATTTTAAGAGAAAAAAGAAAAGGAAGAAGAGTGAAATTGAGAGAGAAGAGACTGTGGGAGTTGAGTAGAGTAAGGGAGAAAAATCGTTAAAAAATTTCCAATTTTCTTTTTCCTCTTCTACGGATCACAGAAACCACGAAAACCACATTTTTTTCTTCGTCTTTTTTTATTTTTGTTTCAATCAAATTGGAAAATGTGATGAACTTTACTTTTCATTAGTATTGAAGTTATTGAAGATGAGGAATATGAACCGTGCGACAATATAAGATATTTTATGGCCAATAGAATAATGAAGAAGGAAAAAATGTCGTCAGAGTTGGGTTTTTTGTTGATGGAAAGTGCATGGAATGGCATTTGGGATCGATTCGGTACTCAAGTAAGTTAGCTGTACACATTTCACAATAGACTTGTGTATATGCTTCAAAGGTCCACAAGACAACGTTGAATTGCTAGAAGGCCAATGTCCTCGAGAGGTTACTCTAAGGTCTTGCAATGTACTAATGGAAGGGAATAGAAGGGACATAAACAACTCGTTTCGTCGAATTTCGCAGTTTCCACTTTAAATCATGAAACATGATTTTTTTGTGTGGTATTTCGGTATTCTTTTGGCCTAATTACTTCCTGTTTTTGTAAATGTGACAATGAATGAGTAATTTATTATTAAACTTTGCTGTTTGGCGTGCTCGCTTCCTTTAGCCATGCTCGTCAAATACTCACAGGTGCCATTTTAAAGCTGCCCCATTAAAGCCACTTCCGGGTTAGGCAAAGTATAGTCCGACATGCGAGTCCACATTTTATCAAGTTGATTGCTAATCCAAGCTGCCATTTAATTCATTGACTAGTTAAAAAGATTGATTTGATTGGAGACCTTGGCATTTAAAGAAAACTACTAATGATTGTTTGTTTTGTTTTCAATAATTTCAACGATTGTTTTTTTTACTTTGCACTAAAAATAAAAGTTGTTTTGAAGGTGAAATCTGAAGCAACTTTTTTATTATTGGTTGCAATACATTATTCGAATCTAAATTTGAAAACGAGAGTTAATATATCACGCGCACACGGTACAACGTAACGTGTCAAGCAATGTCAGCACTTACAAGCCCAGCTAATTCGTAAGCAATTACACGCTGTCAACTTTGTTGACATGAGGCAGCAAGAGGCAAAGTGATCACGTGACAACCCAATGGGTAAGCTGGTTAGGGTTTTGGGAACAAACTATAATACAACAACCACTTGACATGCTACTATGTTGTTGTACGATGTTGAAGAGTGAGGTTCATTTCCTCTATCGATAGAGGGCGCTAGTCCTCCGCCAAGTAAGTGCAACGATCTTGGCGAAGGAGGACGAAGCACTCTATCTTTAC